>JAZHYW010015754.1:0-33878 GCA_037355805.1 Ixodes ricinus
ACCCGACGAACGCGTGCATAACTCCGCACCGCCTTATGCTATTCGCATTAACGTAGATAATCATTCCCAAGATGGGTTCTGCTGACTTTTTTTATTTCTTGTTCAGTGTTTGAAGCGTCACGCTCAGTCTGCGGTGCAAATTATTTAGTTTTAAAGACGCACACATTAATTGTGCGCGTCTTTTGTTTATAACTTTTACGTAGATATACACACTTACAATTGTGCCAACAACTGGGCAAATTGTTTCCTGCACTGTTTTTTTTTTGTGTGCATTTGCTTGAACCTGAAGTCACAACTTTCGGCTAGAGCTTGAGTCCGGATCAGGCAGGCGGTGTTCATTACAGCTGCGAAAAAGCGACTATTTCCGCCTCCGCAATCAATGGACACAAACCCCAGTTTGAACGTCTTCGAGTTCATACCGAGCGCTTACCACAGCGCGAGGCAAAACTGCAAGCACAATACACTCACTCCATATAAATAACTCAAATCCTTAAAAAAAAAGAATAAAAAACGGTATGGCGGACGAGCATTGGACCAGAGTGCGGTTGTTTGTCACTACTGCGTGATTCACGTTAAAGACTCAGGCTCGCAATCCTATACTCCCCTACTATGTTTATTGTCTACAGCCTGAACCAGTCACCATCCGTATCACGAAGACAGACCGACCTCATTCTGTCGACACACTGAGGTTTAATTTGCCTCGCTTCGCTTAGCAGTATCCTCCTTACTGCGTCACGGGAACAGAAATCGCAAACAATTCATTTTTCCGTACGCAGAAAGACAGAAAGCAAAACAAAAAAGAAATAAAATAAACAATTCACTTTTTTTTCCGCTGCTGTTTACGTCAGCGTCTATGATAGACGGCGGTTCTAAGCGGCTTATCGGAGGGCCATTCTTGGGCTGGGTATTGCAATCCGCAGCTGCCGTTGAAACCTAGATGTTTTTTAAGCATTCACATATGTTAGTGAAATGCCGTTTTGAGAAAGGCATGGAAGCGAAAGGAAGGGTCCGGTGTTTTTCTAATCTGCAGCCCCTAGCTCGTTTCCCAAGTTTAATGGGGCTTCGGCATCCCACTGTGCCGAAGCAATCTTGCTCACCTGAGCTTGATCTCTCCTCTAGTTATTAATGTCGCCATATTTTGTCTGTATGAATTTTTTTTCTGAAGTTCTATATATATATATCTATATATAAACAGGCAAACAATGTTTCTTCATAAATGTAAAATATATGTCCACGTTTATGCTTAACGACCGTGTAATGACGTGAGCAGTATGAAGTAGGGGAAGCATTCTCCTCCTGGTCGAGTGCGCTTCTTGGGAGCTACGACTCTGGTGGATGTAGGCAATAAAAATAATGAAAAGAGGAACCACTGCGGTCTTAGTGAAAGCCGGGTTGGACAGATTGAACGCGGAATTTGAATGTCAGGCACGACTCAGCGAAGCGTGTAGCCATTTTATTTGGGCACTCGTGCTTTGAGTTAATTAATGCACTCAACATTTATTAAGTTTATATTTTTGCTAGGAACCTGATAAGCTTCACATCGTTTATTTAGCTCCCAAGGCACATACCTTTTGGTTAGGAATGCATTTTGTCAAGATTAATTAATTACTTAAAAGAGAGGCATACGAGAGAGATGGAAGCTCGAGAAGGGCCAGGGTGGGGGGGGGTAGGAGGATTATGCGGCCTACCAAATAATGTGGTTAAATGTGCCAATGAAATTCACTTATGGTTTTTGTGATAACTTCACGCGCCTACATTTTAGTGACGAAATATAGTGAACACTCGGCATTGACCCATTTGTTTACTGTGGTAGTCATATATGGCCCGTTGTACCAGCCGATAGGGAGTATTCACTGGCGCCATAGCTGTGTGCGCGAATGCTGAGCGCGTGCTGACGGCGAGCTTCTACAGTTCTTTTGCAACGTGCATTCCGCACCATCAAGAGTGCCGGTCTTAGCAGCGTATTGATGTGAGCTCGTTCTGAGCATGCGCTCTAAACAGCACCCACAAATATGGCGTCCAGTGAATTGGTGGTGTGTGATCGTCGTCGTGATCGTCGACACAACCGATTAAACGGCCTAATCAACGGCGGTGGAGAATGTAGCGCGTCGCTTAGTGTGACTTTATCGCGATGGAATGCAACGCAGCGCGGATTTTGGTGGCGCTCAGTTCACGTTACCGGGGAGCGTTTTGACTGCGCAGCCGGCATCTTCTGAAGAAAAATTATACGAGGTTATACGAAGTGAATTGGGTATTTGTAGAAAGCGGGCTACACTAAAATGTAACCAGGAAGCTACCAAATTATATTTATGATTCAAGCAAACCAAGAGTATCGGAAAACACTACTACGGCTACCGCCAACACTTTATTCACAAAATACAAAAATAAACCCGTGATTTTTTTTAGTTCGCTGGGACATTGTGTTTACGAACAGCAAAATGTATTGCCCAACATAATAGGGACTCTTAGCAAACCGCTGCCGCGTTCCGATGACCGCACTACCGGAGCCTTTGAAGCTGGTTTTAAGCGCACCAGGGTGTTACCGTGGCCGTGGGGCACGCGCTTAAAAGCACGCTTCAAAGGCTCCGGTAGTGCGGTCATCGGAACGCGGCAGCAATTTTCTAAAAGTCCCCAATGTCTTGAATGAGCTCATTTCACCACAGTTGTAGTTTTGCCTGAATTCCTTCAGAAATAGGAGGAAACCCATAAATATTTTGAAGCTAAAGAAATAATTAAAAACCTAAGAAATAAAACTATTCTAGAATGATGTCTGGTAGATTTGCGCTTCAACCTACAACAAATGTTCAGTCTGTCAATGCTAGTTCGGAAACTGGCTGCCCCCACTGGTCACGTGATGAGATCTGATGCTGCGATTGAGTTTTTCCCAATGAAGTTCAAGGTATGCTGGTAGAATACACATTAGCGGTGACGGCAAAATGTCGTCAAGATTCAGTTTGTCAATGAAGATAACTCTCTAGTCGGGAGGCAGGCGGAGTTGTACTTCATCCCGTAAAGATGGCAACCGGCACGTACGGGGCGGGGCAGTTCTGTTACGTTCCGAATCGGAGCGTGTTTTCTGGGACCACCGCGGCGCCTTCGACATGTCGGTGGCTGGGTTTGTTCGAATACCGCCTCACGGAGGATGTCGCCCATTGGCTCTGCGACGACCTTCGCCGAAAGCTTCAGCGACGTCACGTAGGGCCTCATGTGCGAACCGTGAAGTTGCAAGTGCTCGTTGCCCTCTGTTTTTATGACGCTGGCGGATTCCAGGGTACAGTGGAAAGCGACGAAAACATTGCTGCGCACCATTGCAGTGTGAGTCGTGTGCTAATGGACGTGACACTTAACCTTTTCGTATAATCTGCTGTGTTTTTTTCGCGTATAATGTTTTGATTATTGACTTGAAAAACGTTTGACAATGTTATAAGCGCCCATTTTCAAATATAGTGCCGACATATTTTATTTTGCAAATGTCTGCAAACTTTTTGCTTTAGTGAACTGCAGTTCTAGCAATTCTCAAAAGGAAAACGGGCGTTACCTCAAAATAACGAGTTGCCTTTCTTGTTAATTTGACGGCCAGAATACGCAACTGCTTTGTTTCATGTTTTACATATCTTTTCTTTTCAGTAGTTGTTGCACACAGTAGCTTCCCCTTAAACTTTTCCATTCGTTATGTTTCCCCGCTTCGTTGAGAATACATCTCCTGCGACGCTGAAAAGTCGTTCTACTGGCGCATTCGAAGAAACCGGCAGTGTTGTGCTTCAGGAAGAGCTGGTGAATCTGGGATTCCCCTCTCTCCTGTTTCTCTGCTTCTAAAGTTCCAAGTTGACAATGAGTTACGTGCATTTACGTTTTGGTTACGTACGGGTTTACATTCGGTCTGTACACGATTCTACAAGGTTCAACGAGCGAACTTTATTGTGTTCGCTGGACTTGAGGGATATCCCAGCTGTAGAGTTCGAGTGACATGTTGAGCAATAAACGTTGCTATAGTGTCATACTGTTTAGTTGTTTTCGGGTTGCCCGTGTGCCCCTGTCGCAATAGACGCACACTCAGGTGAAAATTGAAACGAGGCTGTTTAGACGATGTTTTACACGTTACTTATCAAGTGTAACGAAACAGCGTTTCACGTAACTCAACCTTAATATGAACTAAGTGCGTTACTCGTTCCTTTTCTAAAAAAAATAATTTCGTTATTTGTTACTTTAAAGGTAACTAAGTAGAAGTAACTCGTTATTAGTAACGCGTTACGTACATGTAATTCACTGACAGTTGAGTTCGACGGCGATTGAGATTAGGATCCTCCCACCGGCAACGTCACGATGGAGTTCTTCCGTCGCTTTTTCCAGCTTTGACAGACAGGAAAAAACCGGGGGGGGGGGCAATAGACTTCTTCGAACATCAAAGCGATCCTAGCGGCGAAATGTCGCTCCAAGCATTTTGGGGACCCGTTGGCCACTAAGTTTCAATTCCGATTAACCAACCTTACCTCACGACCTCACGTCAAGACCAAATATTGTGCTCGCATTTTACAATTTGCGACTTTCGTTACATTTAAATACTTTAGGTATTGCCTGCCTGTACGGATGGAATGCTGGGGCACGACTTTTCAGGCTCCCGACGTGACGGAGCTTGTGCGCAGGTAAATACGTATAGTACCACGAAGATGGCACATGGGCGAAGAAGTATACTGAGCCGGTCATCCTGTTTCTTCTACTCCTCATTGCCATGGGCTCTTTCAATTTATCCGTAAGACGGGAGCGTCATGTTGCACTTAGGAGTTGTAGCCACAGCAGCCCTCCAGTTATGGACGCGGAAGGTCGTACTGCTACTCCTCGCCAAGCCTAAACATGCCCTTACGGCCGCTGGAGGTTCGCGTTACAACAGGGGCTCTCGTGAAGATGAATGGATGCAATGCAAGGGAGTGCTGACCATATTTTTGTGGTGCTGAGATGCACCACATCGTCAACAGGGTGATCGAGACCAAAACCATGCCGCTCCTTTCCATGGCCCAACAGGTCCGCACGCGCTGGTGCTGCATGCGGGGATTTTTGAAAGTTGTCTGTTGAAGGATTGTTCCGTCCATGCACGCACTCTAAGAAATAGGGGGTGTGAGAGTACTCCGCATTATCCCATGCAACTCCCCAAACGATATTTCGTCGTTCTGATCCACTGACGTCGAACTAGTGATACCAACTTTACACAAGCGGCTTGATAGCTGTTGGATATAACGTACTAAACAGCTAATGTGCGTATCAAAAACTAGAGAAAAAAAAACACTCAGTTTGCAGCAGGGCCTAAAAACCTTAATGTAGACTTTAATGAGTCATTAGCTATTTTAATAAGTTGTATCGCATTGACTATCAAGCCGCTCGTCAAGTCTGGTATCGCCAGCTCAACGTCAGTGGACAGAACGACGGAATTTGGGTTTTGGGGAGTTACATATGGGACAGAGACTCTAAACACCCCCATTTCTCTAGAGTGCGGAAAAATTTAAAACAAAAACAACGGTACTGCTCAGATGTGAAATGCATGCAGCGGTCACGATGTTTAGTGAAACAAGGGTTGTCACTGTCTGTGTAGTTTTTTCTAAATGATCATAAGCCAATGAAAATGATTCGTGGCAAAAAAAATTGTTTCGAGGTTTTTGAAGAAGTTAGTTTCTTTAATTGACTCGAAGAATTCAATTCTTGTAAAAAATTCAGACGACTCAATTCATAGTTTGGATTATCTTCACCAGCAAGACTTCAAAGTGATGTCTCTTGACCTAAAAAACCACTCTAATTCCTTGACGCGACCAGTCTCACGTCTGCAGGGTAAGAGAATGGCATCGAGGCTAACTTAGATGTTTTCCAGTTTCACGCGGGGATAAATGTGATAAGTTTTTTTAAGCGTACTAGAACTTTACCTCAAATTAAGAGCTGTAGAATTCCAGGGGAAAACATACACAAAAAGTCGAAGGGATGTGAATCGGTTCGTCAATTGCCCCTTTGTTGTCAAGGAATTTATTTAGATCACAAAGATGTGACAAATACGCAATTCTTACAATCCACGCCGGAGAGTTGCAGTACTAGTCAAAACATATCTGAGTGACATTTTGGTTTGTTCAAGGGAAAGACGGTTGCTACCAAAGAGAAAAAAAAGTGATCACAAATTCCGCGCCAAACGTGATGTTCGTTATGAAGAACCTACTGGTGCAGTAATGAAATACTCTACAAATAAGGCTGTTTGTTCACGGAGGACTTTGGAGTATGGAAAACATCGTCCAAACACTCGTTACGGTTTAAAAGTTGCCAGATCCAAATTGGTCAAGAGAGGAATAGTTATGTCGCTTGTTGGACATAACCGACCTCAAGAAATCTTGTTGGCACAAAGAGTGTCAGTTGAGAATCTGTTGATGCGTTTGAAGGTTGCGTGATACAACGATATAGTGAAAGGGGTTGTGATGAGGCTTGTATTGAAAAACTTGACAATGCAGTACGCATTCTGTTTTTCACGGTTTCTCTCAAAATTTAATGTCCATCGCAAGAAAGATCAATTTAAAACGTGGTATTCACGGCAGACTTCAAGCTGAGCAAACTGCTGCCTTTCGTAGGGGGACAACATGGGTATCAAAGACAAAAACAACAACAACACAGATATAGTTTTGTTGGTTGCCTCGAAGTCGGTGTTTGTGACATTCCTTTGGCGTGTGGATCTTCTTATGTCTGGGCAGACTAAACGTTGTGTAAAGGCTGTAATTAGAATGGGAACAAAAATCCTATAAAAAAGAAAAGAAAACTGCTCGAATTTGCGAAATAGCGAAAGCACTGCCTCAAGGTAATCGCTTAATATCTGTGTGGCGGATTGGGGTGGCACGTGCTCTTGTTTAGAGGAAGACGTTGCATAAAGAAGAGCGTTAAGGTAACTATCAGGATTGCTTCAGTTGGGAATAGACCGCTTTTCAAAGGCCCGTGCCATCACCTGTCTGCCATGGCTTGATCACGTGCTCTGAACGTGTATTGAACACGAGGGTTGCGTTAGCATTCGGTGAAAACTCCGATCCAATCACGCGCTTCCTGCCCAAGAAATTGTGACTATCAGTGTTGCTTGACGGACTTTTGAATATTATATATTGTAGAACTCAATCCTCAACGACACTCGATGGAGCATCAAAACAATGTTTGCTGTTGTCAAAAAAAGAAAAAGAGAAAGAAGGGGAAGCGGGGAAGCGGGTAGCCCTTTGTTGATTGACGTTTGTACTGGTGACCTCGGTTTGTGTGAGGGTACGTAAGTGCACGGTGGGGGGAAAGGAGTAAGGGTCACCGATATAACTTTTGCAGACGATGTAGAGCGTGCACAAGAGTCCGTAAAAAGAATGGAGCTCACTGTTATATTATAAAAGAAGCGTGGTGAACAAACTTTAGTAGCTGTGCTGGAGATGCATTTGGCTATTTTTTTCTGCCTCCGTCACGAGTTTTAGTGCGTCGACTACAAACTAGCTCGCCTGCCTTATAACATTGTCTTCAATCAAGCGAATCCGGAGGTATTTGTTTTTCGTGCTAACCTTGTCGTGCTCTTTTCATGATGTGCAACGCGTCCACCCCCCCCCCCCCCCCCCGCCACACACACACACCGTTGCTAACAAAAACAACCAAAACAAAAACAACACTTTTTTTTTTTGCAAAAGAAAGCTTCGCGTTTTTGAACGCCTATTCTTCGCCGAAATGTAGCGCTAGTGGTCCGAACCAAATGTTAATGTTTCTGTGCAGACTGTTATCTCGTTCAAAGGTTGTAAGGTGATTTTCTGAAAATTTCAACGAAAAAAATGAGATAAGCTTTTAGTAACTGGCATTATTCAGCCCTATGCATTCGAGAGCTTCGTCGGTTGCCATTTTCACGTTGAAAAATTAACAAAAATCACTTATGATTTTTGAATAAGGCAACAGTTATTTCTGAAACTTTGGCATGTCGTTCCGACCGTTAGCGGTACATTTGGGTGGAGATTGAGCGTTCGGCAATGCGTAATGTTTTGCGGTAAAGAAGAAAACAAAATGCAACTCCTGTAAACATTTCTTTAGACAGCCTGTATATAAAACATGCAGCTTTTTTGTTTCTGCAGACAGGATCAGACAAAGAAGTTTATAATAAAAGGAGCAAGAACAAGCAGGTCATTCGAATGGGTGCAGTTGTTTGACACTAAAGTTGATTGTATCCATGCACTGGTATTAAACCACTTTGATAACCACTTTGCAGCTGTTTTTGAGCCCTGTTTCTGTTAAATAGATGCTATTTAAAACAACGAATAAAGTGAAACATGGCTCCATTATAACGTATACAATCATCCACATCACTGAGGCTATATGAATCGCGCCAATTAATTGAGCCAGCCAAACATATTACATACTTATTTTAACAATTCTATCAACTTCCACATTACACCAATGAACCGATATAACTAGTCAATTGATGGTCCCCGATCAAAACAGTTTAGCGCGGGGTAGAGTCTCGAAAATATTTCATGGTTCCGTAAGATCAAATAAAACCAGTTTCTTGTTTATTCGGATAAATAAACACCGCGTTGCAGAAAGCTTGTTCTTCCTGACGAATGTGACGCAAAATATGCTGTTAGAATATGAAAGCTTGAGAATATTAAGTGAACTAGTTCAAAAGACAGAATAACAAACAAAGTGACTCTACGAGTCCACGTCCACTTAGGACTAATGTTCGATAAACCTAGAAATAATATTGTGGAGTGCCCATAGCATTTATTCCAATTAAAAACGTACGTATCAGGAAGAAAGTCAATTTGTTTTTTAGTTAAACTTGAGGAAGAAAACGAGAAGGGACGGATCTCGTGTTTACTCATTTATATAAATGCTACAGGCTCCTGTAACGTCTTTTCTTGGTTTATTGGGAATTTTGGTTGACTGAAAAATGTTCTGTGTCATATCTTGTTCCAGGTAACTTTATGTTATCAGACTTTTCCATTTTATCACCACCGCCACATTATCGCGCAGTGCCAACTTTCCGCAATGCGTAATTGATTTATGCGGGCAAAAACAAAATATCGGGTTTAGTTTTATTTTTATTTACCCGGTAGAACGTAAATTCTTTAACTTAAAATCAACTTAGATGCCCCATCAATACCCGCCAAAATTTTCCAGGCGAAAGACTTCTTTCATCATTACAAAAACAACTCCGACTGGATGGGCAAATTTTACCTGTACTACCCAGGGATGTCGCGAACCACCCTAGGTTCGAATTCGGAAGGTTTCGATATTTTCGAACCGAAATGAGGTTCGAATTCGAAAGATTTCAGATATTTTCGACCGTACCGAGGTTCAAATTAGAAAAGTTCGCAACTTTCGAACACCGTGGAGCTTGGAATTCGAAAATTTCGAAGCTTTCACGGTTTCTAGAAGTTCGGGTTCGATAATTTCGAATATTTTGTTTACTTGAGGTTCGAGAAAGTCGAAGATTTTGAACTTTCCTAACTTGAAATTCGAGAGATTCTAAAATGTTGAATTTTTGGGGATCTGAAGTTTGAACAATTCTAAGATCTCAAAGTACTTTGAATCTGAAGTTAAAAAAATTCGAAGATTTTGAATTTCTTTGAATTTGAATTTCGAAAAATTGGAATTTTTATAGACATAAAGTTAGAAACATTCGAAGATTTCGAATTTAATTCTACATAAAGGTCGAAAAGATCGAAGGTTTCGATTCCCTTTTAGGGCTAAATTCGAGAGAAAAAAAAACTTCGAAGATTTTGAATTCTTTCAAGTCCAAGTGCGCAAAGTTCGAAGTCCGGTTTTCATGTTCCTCCACAGTTTCAGTTTCAAATAATGTTTTCACGCCTCACTGGTTTTCACGAAATCAGGTTTAGAAAAGTTCAGGTGTGACATTTAGACTGCGCGAAGTTGGTCAGGCAATTAAATGAGACGACGAGTGTCCCGGATGTGCTGGAATATTTGACAGTGGAGAGTGATCTGTGACCATAGATCAGTTATTGCGACCGCCAGCTCGGGGGTCTTTTAACGTGCATCACGCAGTAGTGATCACACGAACGCACTGTTTTACGATACTCATCCAGTTCGAAACGGCCAGGGCCAGGCAGGTGGTTGAGGCTCAGAAAAACCTTGAAGCGACCTGGCAAACTGCCTCCCTACCCCCTTGCACAATGGTAGTAATCCGAACGAACGCCGCCCGAGTGACGCTGGCGTTTAGTTTGTAATTGATCTTGGAGGTTTATTTTCCGGGACGGAAGAAACGCCGAGCAAAAAGCACAGAAGCCGACACAACTCGAGGTCGAGTAGCGTTCTACCATACCAGTGGCGTCGGAGTGTGTGTGTGTGTGTATGGGGGGGGGTGCTCCAGCCCCCCCCCTTTTCCCTTTCAGATAGTTCGGACTGTTAAAGAAAACGATATGGGGAAAGAGGGCGTGGTCAAACTTATTTTAATCTCAAATTATGCATATGTATAGCTACTGTCACTCTTCGGTGCATAAAAGATATCGCGTAGATGGTCATTGTTGGAAACTCGTTGTCGGAAGGCGCTACTCGTATCATGCTTAGTGATTCGGAAGTTCAAAGCTATGTCTTTGCGACCTAAATCAATGTAGTATTAATAAAAAAAATAATAAAAAATAAGCAAAAATGAAAAGCTGAAAAAAGAAACTATAAAGAACCCGCCGGTAATGTTGTATTTTTTACATATTCAGAGGCTCAGAACTTCGAAACAAGTTGCTCTTACCAAAATGTGTAGAGGCTAAAAGAAACACACCCCAAAAACGTGAAACAAGAAAAAAGTTAAAAATGTTTTTTTCCTTAAATGACGTGCTAAACTTGAACAATATTAGAAATCTTCCCGCATGAGTTAATTTACTCCTCAACGTGAAAGAAGCAATAAGTACTTTATTTTGTATTCTGCAGATGGCAATGATATGTACTGTCTATGGTGTTAATTTAATTGCGATACTTCGAACAATTTAGACGAAAAAAATTACCAAGTTTAGGGCATAATTGCCCGTAGATACATGTTTGGACAATTCTTCGAAACTCATCTTGAATAACAATAATTATATCTTAAGACGACACATACCTAAGCTATACATAGATCATTCTTAAAAAGATGAACATCTTTACCATAAATAGCTTCTGCTATAGCGCGCTTGAAATATGGCACAAACGACAATTGTCAAAAACCCGTCGTCCTTCCTCGCTCCTTCGGGAATTTATGTCTTTAAAACTAAGCATGCCAGAACATTGAAATAAATGGCATTCTCTTTCGCAAGGAATGACACACTGCATGTAAAAATTCGGAAAAAATTACGAATGTAATTTACTGCTTGAATCCAAAAGAAACCGCCCGCCGGTCTTACGAAGTTCGACGAACTTCGAACTTTCACCCTAAAAGGTCAAAGTTCGTCGAAATTTTGACTTTTTAGAATTCAAAAGTTCGGAAATTTTCGAATTCTCTAGATAGTAAGTTCGAAAATTCGACAATTATCGATTTTCTTAGCGTAGGAAAGTCGAAAGTTCGAAAAGCTTCGAACTTTTTAGTACAAGAAATCGAAAGTTTGAAAATCATCGAATTTTTTAGTCTATCAAGTTCGAAAGTTCGACAAGCATCGAAGTTTGCAGCGTAATAAGTTCGAAAGTTCGAAAATGATAGAATTTTCTAGCGTAATAAATTTGAAGGTTCGAAAAACATTGCATTCCTGAACGTTCCAAGTTCGAAACTTCGAAAAGCGTCGAACTCCTTAGTTTAACAGTTAAAAAATTCGACTTCTGTCGATTTTTTTTATACAAAGTTCGAAAATACGAAATCTTTCGAACCTTTCGAACCCCTTGTTCGATCATCGAACCTTCGGTTCGAAAAAAGTTCGCGGCATCCCTAGTACTACCACCTCCATATTCCACTAAATGTTTTATCTAGCCAAATTGAATTTCTCTAATCTGGCAGAATGGAGCGCTTCGCTGCCCCGTTGGATGACGCATTTTAATCACGTGGCCTTATGGCCTTAAAAAAAGTTAGAATGCCCAACGAAAACAAAGTTCATCGTTAAATATTTCACGACTGCGCAATTTGAAACCAAAATGGGAGCCGTGGGGCGTGGGCACAGCAAGTGAGTGCTGAATCTTCGAAAAAAGGTCAGGATTCACGACCGAATCCACGACAGAATCCAGAACAGAATCCAAGCCGAAGCTTTTGTTCAGACATTGCCAATATAATGGAATGCAGGCTAATGGCAAAATGGGAGGTAATGTTGCGCATGGAAGCGACAGGACCACTGCCAACGACAAAAACGAAACTATAGTGCTTGACAGAATAAGAGCGGCAGGGAGGCGTTTCAGTTGGCTCGCTTCCAACGCGAGCTTCCCACCTTCGATAATGCTTCGGCGTCTCGTGAACCTTGAAGGTGCACGCGCAGCGAAAGCACGATGGACGGCAACGAGTGCGTGCTGAGCGTCAGAAAGAGATGTCCTGCCGTTTTCATCTTTTCAGTGACTATAGAATACGAATGGATGGATGGATGCGGCTGAAGCCTTTGAATCCGGTAGCGGCTTGCGCCACCTTGCCAGTGTTTTCGTCCGGTGACTCCAGCGAAATCGGCGGCACCTAGCGGGTATAACGAAAGCTTTGCGGCATGTTCGCTCGGCAGCCTTTTCGAACCAATCAAATGCCCACAACGCCTGGCTATCTAAAGACGAAGCCGTGAAGGTGGGTTCGAAAACACGTGAATAAATTTGTCTGTAAAAGATGCAACACACTCTTTTTTTTGTCCTATTGTGTTTGAGAGTTTTGCGTTAGGGAGTAAAAACGTTGCTTGCAATCATATGAAGCCACATGCAATACAATGTAATGCAATTTATTAGGCCCGTTTGCTAGCATTCAGGTACTGTTTATTGGGTGAGTTTGGTATCTAACTTTAAAGGGATTGTCCGGTCGAAACCGGAAGTACTTAAGTACTCGCGCTCGTTACGTCGAGGGAGCCTTCATGTAGACAAACGTCATTTTTATTTTGATATATGATCTCCCGTTCTTAATTAAACCTTTCATGAGCCTATGTACGAAAGTGCACCCCGAATTTCGCAAGTGTCAATGGCTGATATCCGTAGGTGCTGCGTGACGTCACAAAACGCAAAGGTTTGTCGGATGGTCGGGATAACAAGCGTTGGTCGATGGATGTGTTGTATTTTGTTTCGAATTATATAGTCTCCTAGGCTGTACCCTACTTAAATACGGTTCTTTTACTGCAGTTCCCAAGCATGTGCAAAAAAAGTCACGCCTTTTAGCAGGAAATTACTCGCAGACAGCCATAAGCTTCGAGCAAATGTATGCCATTTCGCGCAAACGCAACTGCGACGGCCACCGATCGAGCTAGGGCGCTTGCAAAGCAAAGGATGCAGATTTCGCCCCTGAAGCGGCACGTAAGTACACGAAGCGGCATCTGGGTACACATGTCAGCGGATCCACTGGATCGGTGATGAGGCTGCGGGTCGTTCCCTCAGAGGCGATGTCCGCGGGTCGAAGACAAACGGCGAATCGTTCAAATGCATGTCGTCACTTTACTTGGACGAGCTTGGTGAATCGTATTCACGCTCCATTTTCACACGCGAGTCAAACAGAATCGGGCTGCACGCGTGCTAAATACAACTTCTGGTATCGTTTCCAGGTGGTCTAGCTGTTGGTTTCGGTTCCGCTGCATAATCAAATTGATTGATCCGATTTGGGCGAGGAGTGGATGGACGTAGTTTAATACTGTTGGCACAGCATCGCACCTCAGCTTACAAGCCTTCTGTCCGCTTAGAGCTCAGCTCGTAGCTCTCTTCTGTGAGGTGATTGCTGCAAAAGCGGATCTCGATCTTGACGGGAACCAAGTCCCTACGCACGGCGACGATCGTCACTGCACGTCTCGCGGAAAAGTGTGGAACGTCATGTCTTGGCTCGCATGTGCTGCCCGGTGGTTGTGGCATCCAACCGCGCAGCAAAAATCTCACCAACTACAAACAAGTCGAGCACAACAACAAAAAGGAAGCACTCTGAGGCAGACAAAAATGCTCGCTTTGTGTTTTGTGACGTCAGAGCCTCAATGTTGCCAACGAAAGCAGCGTTTACGCTAGAATGCGATTGGAGCAGCATAAATTCAATTAATCACGCAGAGGGCCATATAAAATCCAGATATTGCACGTACGATGCGTCTCGAGGCAATAACAATGATATTCAATTGTTTTCTCGAATACAAAATTTGACCGGACAATCCCTTTAATTTCAATATACTATAGTTTACGCATAAACTAGTGGTTAGCTTGTTTTGCACTAACACCGTACGAGCTCTATGAGGACCCGCGAATTCATATATTAATATTGGTGAGCGTTTTGGTCACGTCACGTCTTACACAGCTGATAAATTATTCGAGCATACAAATATTATGTAATTTATTTTTACCTAGCTTAGAGGTGCTTTACCGTGCTTTTACTGTAAAGGTCAAAGTCGCTTTTTGAGGCAAACCTCTTTGACCTACCTGTTCATATATTTATTAGCTTAATGTATGCTATGTTACGACATGGGATGTTTAAGCTGCATGTATGAAATAAAATGGGTTGTCAAAATTGGAGTGGCATTTCAGCTTGCATATGTAGGCAGTTTATTTTGTAGGCAATTCTTATCTTTGTGTCAGCAAATCTCCCAGATCTAAGCCAAAATCAATATACTATCACCGTGGCTTTTAATGAATTTTGTGTTATTTCTTTATTACAAACTAAATTGACACAGGGCCTCGTGTAAAAAGGGAACATATTTGCAAGGTAAGCTGTGGAGTTCAGGTGCAGCCTTGTAGGTTTCACGTTTGACGTCGACGTAGCTGCTATGCTCCATTTTTGTTACGTTACTGAATGGGGCTTAGTTAATTCATTAAAAAATAGCAAAGAGCGTTACAGTTGCAGAGCGGTTAAAACTAGATAATTGTCACTGTCATTCTTGCGTCTCAAAACCACTAAAACTTTCAAAGCAGCGCAAAAAACAAAAAAACAAAAAAAAAATCTAAACAACAGCGTGGTTGGTTAGAGCACATTGGTGTCTCGAGACAGTTATTCTCGTATTAACCTCAAAAAACAAAACAAAAAGAAAAATTGGATTTTTTTTGAACATTATTAATTGTTTTCATTTACTGTAAACGACTTAATTTTCGCGGGCTCAAATTTTCGCGAATTAGGCCAAAGCTGAAAATTGGAAATTATTCGCGGGTTCTAATTTTCGCGAATCGAGTGTAGCTACCGTAGCGTTCTACGTATTTCGCCCGAATTATTCGCGGGACTTATTTTTCGCGAACTGTAGGCGATTCGCGAAATTCGCGAGAATTTAGTCAGTTTACAGTATTTGGTGAATTAAAGGGGCGATGCAACAATTTTTGTACTTTGAGCAAATACCGCTTAAAACGGATCCCTGACGTTAATGACCTATGAAACACGCGTTCGTTTTTCACCCCACGCAATAGAAGTTCCAGAAAAAATTTAAGAAAAACGAGCACCGTTCACCCCTCAACCCGCAGCCAGAACAAGCGGCCACGTGACCTGGAGCTGATTATATACCGCCAATGTTGATCATAGCCACGCGCTGGGGTTGGCAAAGTACACGACACGCGCTGAGCTCCAGACATTGTTATGGCTCGGCTATTGTCGTCGTTGCAGCGATTGGACACGGGCCACTACCCGAATGCATGTCAAGGCATCGGCATCTTCGCGTCCACTGTGTGAGGAGCATTTGCATATCGTCACAGCTGGGATCGCAAAGCTCGATGACGCATTCCCGGGGATCGTACTGTTGCCATTGTCCCCACAGCTCCGTCATCGAATTTCGCGAAGGAGCAAAAGGTGGCTTTGGAAGGAGAGACTGAAAAAAAAGCTCCGCTTTCATCATTTCAATTCCGCCGCGACGAAGACGCTTCTTGGTGAGTGGTGTTGCGTTCGAGTATTCTTGGGTACCACTAGTGCCAGGAAGCTGCTGTAAAACAAGAAATATTCCTACCCAATGTCGTTGCACAGCCCCTTTAAGACATGTAGGCGCATTTCTCTTCTATCAGCTGTTATCCACACCACCTCCCCCAATCCAACGATGACTGCTCGGCCTTCTGGCCCTAACTCCAACTTTGGTTTTTCCTCTTTTGCAAGACTTCTCTCTCATCACTCTCTCTCTAATTATCTTTTTGTTATTTTATCAAAACGTACACGTTTTAGGCGCCAAGTGCATTGTTTCTTCCACCAACAACAAAATCACTGCGCGAATTTTCCTTCTCTCTTCATGTGACTACGAGTATAGTTTCTCGTGCGACCCTGCGGCATTGGCTGCTCCCCTTACGGAAAATAAGTAACAAATCGGTGTCGCTCATTCTGTCGATAAAGAAAAAAAAAAAAAAACGCATTAGTGCGTTTCTTTTTTTAAAGATGTAGCAAAGCATTGTTATCCATATTTTCCATGACTAACAAACTTTGTTTTTCTCTCGTTATTTCTGCGTTACTTTGTATTTCAGCGTGATTATTTGTGAGTGATTTATACCAAAACCGGGATTAAATGTTTTACCACATGCACTTTGAAAAGTGGTTAGGCTTATTATCTATTGTTTAATAAATTTCTCAAAGGCTTTGAGGCCGTTTAATTTCTTGCCGTTGTCGTTTATTCAATTCGAGGGATGCCAGAACAGAAAACAGCGCGAGTGTGAATATCGCCTAGTGCGCTTCAGCTGGGAACGAAGAATTGAGGCTCGGTTCACTTATTTGCGTTTGTCTGTGATCGACTGCGGTGACACTTAGTTCCGTTCACACTCTTGCGACCGAGTGCGAGCCGAGTACGACCGAGAGAGACGAGTACCGGCTTTTAGGACCGGATGCGCTACAGCGGAGCTGGTCCTAAGAGATTGCAAGAGGCTTAAAAACCGGTCTGGTCTCTCTGGTCGTACTCGGTTGTCGCTCGGTCGCAAGAGTGTGAACGGCGCTGAGGCCACGTTCACACTCTTGCGACGAATTCGACCGAGAGAGACAAACCGGTTTAAGCCTGCTTGCGATCTCTTAGGACCAGCTCGGCAGCAGCGGAGCTGGTCCTAAGAGATCGTCAAGAGGCTTAAAACCGGTTTGGCTCTCTCTCGGTCGAACTCGGTTGCAAGATGTGAACGGACCTGTTATAGTAAATGCTTACAACGAGTAGAGAACCTAGATTCGAGAGAGTGTCCACCTCCAGACCATGGCGGAGGCGTTTTCGCTCCATCTTAATGGCGGACGCACTCCCGCTCCGAGTTCGGTCTCGAGTGCGCATGCGCTGCGATCTGTCGCGTGGCGAGGAGGAAAGCAGGCGGAAAGGGCGGAGACACTCGCAGACGGTCAAGCGCACTTCCGGTCTTGTTCAGTCTAGTTCAGAACATACGCGCAGACCGGAAGTGTGCCAGGGCTTCCCGATAGATGGCGCAGGTGTTTTCGCCCCATCTTCGGGTAGTTCTGGCGCACTTCCGGTCTAGTTCTGTCTAGTTCAAAACATACACGCAGATCGGAAGTGTGCCAGGCTTCCCGATAGATTGCGCAGGTGTTTTCGTTCGTCGTAAGCAGTCACAAACGGGTGCAACGCGGTCGGTGACACTCAACGCAAATGTTTTAATCAGTCTTTAGTCTTCGGGCAACGAGAGCCTTTCTGCGTGGACGTGTCTTTTTTCGGACGAGACAGCTGCGTGTTCATAGTACGGAGGCAGTCTTCGAGGTGGATGAGGTCGTTAGTTTCGGAAAGACGTCAATACAAAACGTACACAACGATCCGTTGCGGGTTGAGTGCAGCGATAACGTTATGAATTGTCCTGGGCTGGACCCAAACCGGGAACCGTCAAATACACATGGAACCGTCAAATACATTTCTTTAGGCAAACGGGCAAATGCAGCTCTGTGGGCTTCAAATTTACTGCGATTCATTTCGGTTTAATGGCTGGTTCGCTATTTAAAGGGAACGAGCGGAGTTTCAGTTAGAGCGTCTTAAGCGTCAAGCAGGTGAACTCTTGGAAATGCCGTGCATCGGGCTGTCCTTCGGCAGGTTATTACAACGATAGCTGTTATGGGCACTTCCCACCACTGAAAATGACGTCCATTAACAACCCGCTTTCCAGTTACGGTTTCTGTCGTACCCGATGCCCACTGCACGCGCTCTCTTGAAAAATACAAAGAAAGAGCCGATAACAAAATGCCACCTTAGCACTGTCAGTGCCAAAAGATCGTGCTGGGAGACGCCATTTCACGCGCTCCGGAACAAAAAAAAAGCGTTTGGAACAAAATGGTTAGATGTTTATCTTGTTCCAAACGTTTTGTTCACGCACCCCACTGTGCGTGAACGCGACGTCGATGCCCAACGACTTTGCCGTGACATTTGACATCTATCGTTTAGACTATCTTGTTGATTAACACAGCATTGCTCAATTTTGTTTTAGAGTTTCTTTCGTATGTCGAAAGTTGTAACTTCCAAATGTGAGAAAATAAAATTAAAAATAACACCCTCTCGAAGGTAAACACTGCTACGTTGACAAGATGATGGTCGTTCGTTTTTTTTTATTTATTTAAAAATACTGTCAGTCTGACGAGAAGATTCTGAAACAGGTGGTACATAAAAACAAAAGTAGCGCAAATCCTGAAAAATCAATGACAAATGCGAAAACATCCTCTGGGCAACATTTGGGAAAACAAAAACATAATACATAAACAGTTTTACGTATTACATATTTATGTAACGAACGCAAAACAAACGTATCTAGCGGCTCCTGTTCACATATATCTCAAAAAAGGCATTTGCTGAAAAAAAAAAAACGATGCATTTTTTATGTGTAATAGCCCTCAGAACAAGGTTATGTAATTATAAAGAATTAGTTTTATAATAAACCTAAATATACCTCACCTTGAACTATATGCTGCACTAGAGCAGGAAACAAACTCGCCGTGATTGCTCGCAGCAATAAAAGCGGGGTTACAGCGATGATCCTCCACGCAATGTCTCTCAAAGACAAGGTCAAGGTCAGGGTTCGAACGATTACGGTAATATTCGTGACCTGTCCAAACAACTAACGAAATCCTTTTTTTTTTTTTGTTGTTGTTCAGTGCCCATTTGAAGGTGTTGCAACCGCTCTATTCAATTTCAAAGCCACACGTTTATTGACGATATGCTCCTCGTGCTCGCTTGTATCCACAGGAGAAGGTGAAATATCAACACTTTTGAGATTCAAACAAAACCCATCCAGGCGTCCTGGCTGGTGCCCCCAAGCAGAGTCAGTATGTGCGCGGAGGTAAGTTTGGCAGGCATTCAATAGCAAATGCTCGTTCACATGGGCAGACACATGGTGGAGGCAACATGTCCCACTTGCAGTCATATATGGGCGATTTTCATCGCGTATTTTTGAACCTGGTTTCACGGCTTCGTCTCTAGACCACCAGCCGCTGTGAATATCGGATTGGCTCGAGAAGGCTGGTCAGCGAACCTGCCGCCACAGCTTTCTGTTCTATCCGCTAGGTGGTGCCGATTTAGCTGGCGTCATCAATACACCATTCTAATGTCACAAACCTGCTGCCCAGAGTGAAATCTCAACGGAGCAGTAGGCTTGTGGTCGTCGCTTTGGAAAACGAGCAAAGTACGTGCCAAACGCGCAGAAAGCGAAATATGGCACTTTTATTTGAACGGCCATAAGTAATTACAACAACCGACGTGCGCCTGTTGTGTCTCAGCGCATTTAGTATGCGCATGATGGTGACTGGTGGATGGCGCAGATGACTTTGGTAAAATGGCAATCGCCGATTCTCACTGACTTGATTTAAAAGAAAGAAAAGGAAGACGCAGAAGAAAAGTGTCTCCCTGCTTGTAATGAAATTCGTAGATACACCAAAATATGTTTTTCACGCAAAATGAAGTCTTGAAAGAGAGAAGCGATGGAGGAGAGACAGGCTTTGCTTGGGACCATTGCTTTGTAGATCGCAGTTAAGCTCGTGCTGACAGCGAGCGTTCGAGAGGTTCATTTCACAACAAAAACAAACTGCTGTTCATGGCAGACGATAAGTTTCTTTACCAGATGCTCGTGCTGATGACATGTGTACGATCTCCACAGACATATCCTCCTCTACAGTCACAAAGCCTGGCAGTTCGACGACAGAGCCATAGAGTGCCCGGTCGCAGATTTGGAGCGAGAGGATCTGGTAGCACAGAGCATCAAAGAGCCATATCTCGGGGAACCTGGACGTCAGCGCACAGTTTTTGCAGCGGCAAAGGCCCGAAACACACTTGATCGCTCGGAAGAAGTGTGTTTCGGTGTCTCGCCGCAGCGGGGCGCCAATCACGTAACTCTCCTCTCATCCGTTGTCTGCCGCTCCACCTTTTGCATTTCGGCAGCCGCTTCTCGTGGCGATCTGCCAGGCATTGTCAGTAATATATAGGAGGCTATGCCACAGTTCACCACGCGCGTGTTGGTGGCTTCGGAAAGCGAGCAAATAATTCTCGCCATACGCACAAACTTTGAAGATGGTACCTGGCAGAAACTCTTTATGCGGGCAGAAACTGAGAGGGAGGACTCACAGGAGGAGACGAGAGCGCGCGGGGACGTCACAATGCCGAGTTCTGGTTGGAAGGATTCGTGGGTAGGACTCAAAACTATCTGCCTTTGTAACCACTGAACTCATCGAAGGTGTTCGAACGTGAACGCCAAAATCCGGACGCTGGCATTCTGCGCTTTAATGCGTTCACCGAGTGTAGTGGAGAAAAAGGCAGAATTTGTCTCCATTGTTCGAAAGCGTTAAAACGCAGAATGCCGGCGTCCAGCGTTTTTAGTTCGCGTTCGACGAGCGCAATGGAGGCCAAGGCAGCTTTTGTCTCCACTGCACTGTTCGTACACCCTAGAACGCGGAACGCGGAAGTGCGACACTTTGGCGTTCGCGTTCGAGCGACTTCGATGAGTGCAGTAGAAACAAAAGCAGCTAACTTTGTGTTTACCGACTAATCATTGCAACAGAGCTCGGCGTTTTGATGTCCCTGCGCGCATCGTCTCCTCATCTTTATCAGTTTATTCCCGAATCGAAATGAGGCATTCACATATTGTTCACAGCACAAACTGTGGTGAAAGCAACGTATAGTCTGCGACGAACAACACATTTGTCGGTCCCAAAAGAATCTGGCGAATGCTCTATGTCAGCAGCCGCTAAAAAATAGTCCTTAGTTGCTTAGACAGCAGAAGCTTAATCTGACAAAGTACAGCTACAGTTTTAACCACTGTAGATGAGAAATTTAGCCAGTGGAGTACAACTGCTAACCTGGGGAGTTTAACGTGCACCTCGTAATAGTATGTGCCACCGAACGCCGGTACGATGCTCATCCAGATCAAAGCGGGCTGGGGTAGGGATTGGTTATTGAACCAGGATCCCTGCATTAGCACGCGCTCAACCACAAGGCACACAACTATGGCCGCCAGTGAATGACATCCATGTAAGCATCGGAACCACGCGAGATTAAAAAATTTAACAAAAGTAAGTCAGATGATTTAATAGCTAAACTAAACCCCGAGGTGTTCGAATAGCGAACGAACTGACTCGGACGACGAAGCGGCCGACCAATGGTCTGACGCGTGCGAATTGAATTATATGGGATCCTGTCCTCCAAGTACCACTGTGCGCAGTTTGCCCAGCGGTGATCCGGGGCTTTCCGATGCGCCATGCTACATGTCAGGCGTTCTGACGCGCGTCTGTCTGGCCCATCAACTTGCAATAGTATTTATAAGCGGTTTGCGGACGGAATTTGCGACGTTACCTCTCAATGCTGGGGGATATTCGTAACGTTTGTTTTTCATATTCATTGATTGCCTCGAAGTATCGCTCGTAGCTTATACAGCGGGTGCAGTTGACGGCACGAGAGCGCACAGTTTTTCTTTCTGCAGCAGACTTCCGGTAGTGAATTGATTTGCTCTTCTGCATTGCAAAACGACCGAGAAAGATCATTTTCATTCAAGAAAACCTTTCTGTCGACCTTTGCTTTTAGTGTTACAAAGAGAAAACGAGTTCACCGGAACGACAGTCTCACGTCCCGTATTACCCCGTTTCGTACGGGATAGTCTATTTGTAGCCCCATTTACTGGGTACCAGTTCACTGCCCCCCCCCCCCCCCCGAGTTGATATATAGAGAACCATGTGACATGTAAATAAATAATTACTAATGGATGCATTTCCAGGACCACAATGCTGCATCGGAGAACAGTAGCGGTATTGGCAAGGTGCGGCTCCGTGGAATAACGCTGTTATTTTTCGAATATTTTAAGACGTGCTTTCCGAAAGCGGATGGCAACATCTATTCCCTAGTGCCGTCGTTCCTTTTGGCGGTCGAAAATTTAACGTTATTTTATGCTGCGGCCCCGAACTGCATGCCTGGAAATGGCTCATGAATGCCGGAGCAGCTCGCGTACAGCGACCGGGAGCAGCTTCTTGCTCCGTTCGTTGTTGCGGGATTCCTTTGGCGCTTACTCTAGAGAGTGTTTCCGGCGTTTGCTCGCCAAGATACCGCTTCTCAATACTGTTTAAAGGTTGAGAAACCGAGACTTAACATCAAATGTAAAAACGCAGTGAGATCCCGAGACCCCGCCTAATGCGAACGCAGCACAGCAGCACGCAGCACTCATATTCAAGCTGCAACCCGCGCTGGCCTTCTTTTGGTGTAGCCGAACATTAAACACCCTGACTTTGCTATCTTGGAGATGGTGGCCCTACACGAGAACGGGCAGTGATGCTTGATGAGAGGAGAGCATAGCATAACAAAATATAGTTGGTTGATCGTGTCTAGAACGGTGAGTACTCTTAATGTGCGCAACCAAAAGCATAATTGTGTTCGGCCTTCCACGATTGACCAAACACTCCATGCTGATATAACGGGAAAGACGTGCTGATACAATGGGGAGGAAGTGGATATCTGGGCCCCCTGAATCGAGCACCATCTATCCGCATCTAAGCGAAGCGCCAGGCTCGCCGTACATAATCTGAGCGTTCCGTCGGGTCGGGAGTGGCATCGCCTGAAGGTGTTTTTTGCATGGTGGCTCGAACGCACATTAATTTCACTCGCTATGCTTTTATCGCTTCGTGTAACATATGAAATGAAATGCCGTTTTCTTCCCAAGTGCGGTAACTGAATTTATAGGTTTATTTTTTGTTGCTGCAGATGCAACGACATGACTTGAAGCCTTTGTATGTTATTTGCTCGAGCTTTCAGTCAATGTGGTGGTGTGGCTTGCATGCTTGTGCTCTCGGCAGTTTCAGTGACATGTCTCGAAATATTTTAAAGCCGGCTTACGCCTCATGCTTAATGATATGTTCGACTGGTCGCTTTTCAGCCTCTTGGAGCGCTCTGAAAAGCCGGTGTGCATTCGGCTGGTCGATGCCAGGCGCTCCAAATATATTCGAATGGTTCTTTCGGAGCGCTCTCGAAGCTCCGATTCTCGCCGTCCTCCGAATCGGAGGGTTTGAGGCGCTCTGACTTGGAAGTGGGAACGCGCGAGAGATCTGGCTGGCGACCGGTCACGTGGCACCAGCCCTTCCGCCGTTTTGCTTTTGTGTCGGAAGCGGACGGCGAGAACGTAGCCACTCCGCAGAAAGAGGGCTGCAAAAAACAGCCGTCAGTCTCGACGCCGTCACCGTTCTGTTGTGCTCCCCGAATTGAGGCGAAATGTCGTCGTAACGATGACGTTTCATGTTAGGGGTGGCACCGTCAGTGCTGCTGGCGAAGCTAGCAGACAGCGACAACACCAACAGCTCGGACGATGACGACGAGGGACGTGTATACAAAGCCAAGTTTGCCGAGTTGTTTGACGCACCTTGTACGGTGCCCAAGGTGAAGGCCTATGTTTCTACAGTGCGAACCTACTCGGACAAAGCGGTGAGAACAAAAGTACGAGAGTTTTCATGCTGTAATGTTGTCTTTTTTGATAGGTTCGCAGGAACTTCCGCTTGGCACGGCTGGCTTGCGATGACCTTACCAGCGTCCGCGTTGACGGCTGCCATTTTTCAAGAATTGACGGATGGATGGATGACTGAATACTGCTGAACCCTTTAAATCCGAGAAGCAAAAGTTCCGCTAGAGGGCGGCTCGCGCCGTCCTGTAGTGGACGGGCGCAAACGCCGCAGTCTCCGCGCGGAGACTGCGGCGTTTGGTGACGGATGTCAAAATAAATGTATGCTGCCAGTTGGAGAAACGTGTCGTCCTGTTTTCGTCCTTTATGTTATTCTCCTCAAACACCGTAACTTATCCAGCACGCTCCATTTCCACGAGTACGTTACCTCCTTGGGACGTTATGAACTTCAAACAAAGGATCGTCAGTGCGTGCGCAAGCATCAGTCCCGAAATAATACAGCGAGCTCCGAGTTCAATGGAAATCGTTTAAGGGTTTGCATTGCACCTGAAGAGTAGTCACTTCGAGCATTTCCTTTGACTTTGTCTTCCAGACATCCGCGATTTATTTATTATTGCTAAAAGACATTATTTTGTGACTGAAAAAATTAAATAAACCAGTTTTGCCCGTGGAATGTTTTAGTTACGATATTTTTGGCAGTGTTGGCGGCAACGCCTTATTTTCGGTGACATATAGTAACGTACACGTTACGTTTGTAAAACAGTAATGAATAACGTACTTACGTTACTTCTTTCAAGTAACGAGTAACGTAGTTACGTTAGCAGTTACTTCTTCCCGAGACCTGGAAAAAAGTACACTTAATTTTTTTCGTGGTTCTATACTTCGTTTTACCTTAAGTCGAGACGCAGCCGATGCTACGAGCTGATGGTTCCAATGAGACAGAGTCAAAAGGGCACCATCATATGGTGTTCGCCATATTTTCGTACGTGTTCTAGCATCGCTGAACCAACCATAAGCACAAGAGGTCCAGTGACTTGCGCTTTTGCCGCTGCTTGATTGGTCCCATTAACACGTAGCCTCAGCTGCGTCTGGACTTAACCTGAAAGGAAGTTACGCGCCAAGTCATTAATTACTGCCTTCATTCCACATACCTTCAAAGTTTTGCCTGTCTTTTCCCCACCCAAGAAGTTCCACTTTAGAAACAAAAACCAACGCCCACACCCTTAGTCCCACTGACGTGAAACGCTGTCGCCAGAAAACGCTGTCACCGTCAATTTATAAATAAAATATAACACAAAAGTAACGTGCATCACTTTCTATCGGTAGCGGCAACGTTGACGCGTTCTTTTTATTTTAAGGTAACGTAGGTCAAGATCCTGTTCCTTTATTTCACAAGTAAGGAGTAACGAATTTCGTTACTTTTTTGGTAACGCTTAGAACACAGCTTGTACGTAGCTTTGTTGAAGTTTGGTCGACAACATTCTTTTTGAAGATTCCTAGTCAGACTACTAGTAAACTGGTCTAAATCTACTAGGCGGATTGGTGGTCGGAATAGATTTTGTGGTCTTCGGTGCTCCATGTCGCCCTAAAACATAGAGTAAAGCTGTTATTCTGTTGTTGTTATTGCTTTTTTCTTTTTTTTTGGGGGGGGGGGGGTGTTCAGGTCATTCGGGAAATGTTAGAAACTCGGCACTGTATCGGTTATATTTTCACCCTATCCTATAGCCACTTTTATTCTACGTATCTTTTTGTTTATTATAGGTAATGCTTTGTGCACTCTATGGCGTTGGCAGCCTTTGCGTCATTGAAATCAAAGCAATTAATAATTTAGTCAGTCGCAGCTTCTGCTATTAGCGGATCACTGACAGAGTATGTCTGCTCTTCAGAAAACTCTATCCTCCTCTAGCATCCTGCTGATATCATCGCCATATGGAAATTGGCCCGAGTCATTTTATGAGAAACGGCATCGCGTTGAGTTAATCTGAAATGAAGGTTCTAGCCGATCTAAAAAAAAAACGAGTAGTTTTTTTTTTAAACTCTCATTTGTGATTACGTTGACAGCGACTGACTTTGAATAAACATGCGTGAGTGGTCTTCGTGTGCAGAGCTTTCATTGGTCTTCTGCGCGACCAGAAGTGCCACCGTGATGTTTCACGACAAGCCCGAACTCACTATACTTCGTTTCTTCTTAAGTTCTGATACAGACGAAGCTACGCGCTGATTGGGCCAATCAAACGGCATCAAACACGCAAGTCACTGGGCCCTCCTGCACATGGTTGTGTTCAGCGATTGAAGACACCTACAGAAACATGAGTTTAGCTTCCTTTATATGTACCCTGATTCCAGCGCTAGAAATAAATGCCAACTTAGAACGCCGTTCGCTTAATTTTGTTTAGGATCACGGGTCTCAAGGCTTCCCCGTGCTATTTCGTAAAAGTTCTTCGGACAAGTCTTTAAAATCAAATCAATCGTTGTCCTGACTCCAAGGGTAAACAACATAAAGGACGTCAACTGGGCACCAAATCATTCCGCCGTTTTAGATAGAGTAAGTAATTCTTATTCTTTTTTACTTTCAGGATTGTAAGTTAATGCGTCTGCATCATGACATCTTAAAAAGCTTAAATTATTTGCGTAAGTGCGAAACGTCTGTGCTCAAAAGGGTTAACTAATCTGTTGGACGGCGTGCAACCAAAAGCGTTAACTAGCATGCCATCCTTGTAGTTGAAACGTCTTTCTAGCTAAAGTGCTCGTTTAACGAAAGCGCGTTTCAAAGCGGCCACTTCGCGTTTGCGGCCTTTGCTGCTTTGTAATGTTCAGGGTAAACGGAGTATATTACAATAAACCTGACACGAATAGAGTTGGAGCTGGTAATAACTTCAAGAGGTACATAATGGAAGCCTCAGAGTGGTTGTGGGAGAAAGCATTACTTTAAATGTAAAATGAAGTTTAACAACTTTTCATTGCTCTAATCCCCGCCATACCAGAAGAAAAATAGCTTGGTTCTTATAGTTTGTTAGAAACTGGATTTGTTTTTTTCTTTCGAGTTTTGACTTCATTTCTACAAAATATTACTTTAGTAGTTTTCGGGGTTTTTTTGCGTTCTGATTTTGTAGCAATAAAAGGTTGCGTAGCATGTCGGTTGAAGTGGAAGGTAGAAATCAAGCTCAGCGCTCCGATTTTCTCAAAAGAGCACTTCTTTTTTCTTCTACTCAGCCTTATAAGAATATCTTGCTTGATGACTCTGAACTGAATACAAATCAAATGCACATACGAAGCATCAAATGATAAACGAACGTTAACTACAAGTACGCTCGGGATTATTTTTCCGGGAAAAATTTGATTTTAATCATCACAGTAAAACTAGGTAAACTAGATCAAAATTTAAATCACGATTTAAATAATAATAATTTTTATTTTCCACCCCTGCTTGGCTTTACAAAAGCTTGATCTCTTGGCTGTACGTTGCCTGATGGTTATTTCATAGGGCGGCGTTTAACTACACTGATGAGAGAAAATAAAAGAAATCGCTGAGAACAAAAACAAACTACCTCTCCGTTTTTTTTTTTTTTGTGCTGAAGTAATTACATTACTATGTTGTTGACTTGCCACAAAAGGCATGTTGTCCAACTTCTTGTATCGAGAAAGTAGCTAATCAAACAGGGATGGGAATGTGAAACCAAAGGTCATACGGCGGTCGTTTCAGAATATTCAAAACGGTTATATTCTTTAGAGGCACTTGATAACATTTGTCATCGGAAAAACAAAAATATATTTGGCCTGTCCAAAGAACAAATGGGCACAACCAGTAGCAGTTTCGGCGGAGTTATGTCGCAAAAGGGGAGATTTGTGCACTTCATTCTTAGGTCCATCCGCGCTGTTCAAACAGACGTGCTTTTTCGCAGTCCAACCTTAAATGCGGCAAAGCATCCTTCCGGCTGGAATGTCATCGGAACTTCCGCGCACGACGAACTGCGAGCGTTATTCAGCCCGTAATAACGTAATACATAATGCCACCACCTTTGACAAGTCTCCATTTTAGTAACACTTGGGATAGTCGCCATTTATTTTGTCATGAAAGCTTCAACAGTAGCAGGACAAAATTTAAGCAAACCCTCAGTGCCTGGGACAAAAGGAAACCGACGAAGACAGGACACAACATTTTGCAATGCGAATAGCATTCTTTGGATACTTCACGCACTTTTCGTCTATCTATGTATCTATCTGGCTATCTAACCTCTTACGCCGCGGGTCGATAAATAAATAAAAAAGACCGGCGCCGGCTGGGATTCGAACCGTTGACCCTTTGATCAGCAGGCAGACGCGCTAACCACAGAGCTATGAAGGCTTTTTTTTATTTATTTCCGGTAACGACAAGATGAAAAAAGCACACAGTCATTCACACATGTACAATTTGTTTAGGAGAGAATCAGCCACTTAGCGGCGATTTCCAGCGCTTCAAAATCTTTTTAAACATACTAACTCATCTAGTATTGGCAACCAGTCAGGGGGTTCAGGGAGTGCACGGTATACCACGCGAATATATGCCACACTTTCAATGAAATTTTCTTTACTGTTTTGGTATTCACATCAGCATTATTAACACTCGTTCTTGTCCTCCACAGGCTGTGGAGGCCGAGGAGCATGAACATATCGTAGGGGACTCCCCCTCGTTTTCCAGGGGCAAAAAGCGGATGCCGTGCGCAGTTAAGGTAGATCCTTCTTCAGCGTGCGCTGAAGAATGTCCCAATGAAACACGGCGTCCCAACACTCAATAAATGCGTGCTCTATCGTCTCGGGTTTTCTTGCAGAGGATACAATTCACTGACCACGGTACAGATATACCTTTACGTTCTAGCCACGTTTTTACAGGGAGTACGCCGCAATGCAATTTAAAGAAAAAATGATTTCACCGAAGATTTGATTGGCATTTTCTTCGCCCTTTTAAGCACGTCTAGCCCTGAACGTTCACAGTATAATGACCTATGAGAGTGGTATTGGCAACAGTGATACATCTATTAAATCTTTATACAACCGTTTTCGGAGAGTAACTGAACTAAGATACTCTAAGGAAAAAGCGCACCTTGAGTATCCTGAAAAGCACAACTACGCAAATAACCTTGTACACTGGAGCGCATTTTGATTACTGGAGACGAGCACCACAAACTCAGGGAGTGCATACTGCAGTCGCACCTGCATAACGGTACGCCAAAATACATCTTTCTGATCGCGTAAAGACACGAGCCCTAGACACAATGTGTCGTACAGAAAGAAATGGGACAGTCCTAGACCACCATTACCAACAGATCGGAACAAATTGGTACGCGGCAGAACGCTCCCAGCTCCGAATTCCAGATAAAAACGGCGAAAACTCTGTGAAGTCTCTCTGCACGTTGAGGCGCGGCATACTGAGCACTTGCAAAATGTACCAAATTTTCGCAGTTAAAAATAAATTACAAACGGTTGCGCGTGCAAACATGGAGAAGTCCCTACCTCTCCAGCTCTCCACTTTGGCCTTAACCCTCTCCGTCTCTTCACTCCATAGTTGCTTACTGTCGCGGTAGTGCTGGAGTGGCATCCCGAGGTACTTCTCAGGTAAATTTGTCCACTGAACATTCACAAAATTATCGGGTGCGGTGGGCCAATTACCGTGCCAGAGACCTACGCTTTTGCCCCAGTTGATAAGCACTACCCGTTTTCTTACAGAAGGAGGAAGCGGTGCTGATTACCTCCGCCCGAACGCATGTCTTGGTCGACACGAAAAAATCAGCAGAACCCATCCTTTGGGAATGATTATCTACGTTAATGCGAATAGCGTCAAACGGTGCGAGTTATGCGCGTTCGTCAGGTGGCCGGCACACTCTAGATACGCCAGCCCACTCTTGAGGCGATTCTAAATTTGTTGACACTTTCACAGCCCTGCGCACGATCTCCGCAGCCCAGCACGTGCGTTTGTGTCACTTAGGAAGGCGAGCAAAGCACGCGCCATACGCACTAAGCACTCAAAATGGTACCGACCAGACTTTCTGGCGTCTCAGCTAGTCTCAACCAACGGTACTCTAAACGGTTGTTTATATCTTTACCATAGGACGCGCTTTACAGCGCTGTCACAGCTACCGAGCGCGCGCGCGTTCCATGCACGAGGGCTCATTCCGCTCTCGTGAGGCTGAGCACGGCCGCTACATCACCCTCTCCCGAGCGCGGGGAGAGGGTGAGCTAGACGGAGCGGGTGAGCGCGGGAGAGGGTGAACGAGCCCTCGTGCATGGAACGCGCGCGCACCGGTCAGCTGTGACAGCGCTGCTAAGCGCGTCCTATGGTAAAGATATAAACAAGTGTTTAGAGTGCGTTGAATGACTGCCTTCATAGCTCTGTGGTTAGCGCGTCTGCCTGCTGATCAAAGGGTCAACGGTTCGAATCCCAGCCGGCTGCCGGTCTTTTTTATTTATTTATCGACCCGCGGCGTAAGAGGTTAGATAGCCAGATAGATAAGGTATGGATCATAGACGAAAAGTGCGTAAGTATCAAAGAATGCTATTCGCATTTAAAAAACCGCAACGTCGTCTGCATAAGAAAGCACTTTTACTTCGCAAAGGTGTAACCTAAAACCACGTATACTATCATTGTTAATCAGTTTTAAACAAAATGGTTCCAAGTAAATCGCAAACAGCAAGGAGAGAGAGGACATCCTTGCCTTACAGAAGATCGGACCTGTACACTTTCACTGACGTTCTTATTTACAATGATGGACATTGAACAGTTAGCGTACACCATCTTTAAACCGTCTAATATCACAGACCCTACATTAGCATGCTCCAAATTACGAAAAGAACCTCATGCGACACACGATCGAATGCCTTTTCCAGGTCTAGCTGCAACATAGCAACTCGTCTGTCAAAGGCATCGCAATATTCTAGGATGCTCCTTACTATATGTATGTTGGTTAAAATGGTGCGGCCTTTAATACCGCAGGTCTGATGCGGTCCCACAAGGTCTTTTATAACATTTTGCAAACGTCTAGCCAGGACTTTTGTGTAAATTTTGTAATCGACATTAGTCAGACTTATTGGCCTGTAAGAGGAAACAGACAATAGCTTTACAGGGTCATCGACCTTTGGAATGAGGACAACATGGCTTTTCAAAAAGGATGGCGGTAACTTATTTATGCAGTACGCTTCTGTGAGCACCTCGTACAAAGCGTCCGCTGCCTCCCTCTTAAATGTTTTATAAAATTCAGCACTGAGACCATCCGGCCCGGGCGTTTTTCCCGCAGTTAATTCGTCTATGGCATCTTCTAGCTCGCGGACGCTGATCGGCAATTCTAACCTTTCTCGAACATCCTCTTCAAGTGTGGGCATAAGAGACAAAAACTCGGCGTCGAAACCGTCATCTTTTGGTACGCTGTGACCCATCAAATCGTTATAATATTCAACGAACGCTCGCTCGATCGTTTTCTTATCGCGAGTTATCGTATTTCCGTAGCGTATTTCTTTTATCTCGTTTCGCTGCGCATACCTTTTTTCGTCGCTCAGTGCTCGCTTCGAAGGTCTTTCGCCCATCCATAGCCTCAGTGACCGCGCACGCACAATAGCCCCTCTATATCTTTCACAGTCGATTACTTCAAGTTGGTTCTTGATCTCTCTTATTTCTTGTACAAACTCACCCGGTTTCGCGCTTTCTTCGATTAAAAACAAATTCAATTGACGGCGTAACTCTTTTTCCTTCTTCTGTTTCTGATAGTTAAGGGTGGTGCTCCTATCAATTGCGTTAATTTTTACTTCTTCTTTGAAAAGTTCCCACCTAGCACCCCACATTGTCTTCTCGTCTTCGTAAAATTTCCTAAATAAATCATCTACTTTAGATTTAAAAACGTCATCCTTCATGAGACTACTGTTCATTTTCCAAAGCGACCATTCCCATCTTGACTTTTTTAATTTTTTACCGAGGGTGAACATAACTAACGCATGATCGCTAAAAGAAACAGGTTGAACGGAGTAATTGTCGCACAGCGGGACAAGACTAAGCGAAACGTAAGCCCTGTCAAGTCGAGCATGACTAAGGCCTTGAAAGTGTGTGAAATGAACGCTACTTTTGGCGGTGACGTTTGCGACGTCCTCTAACGCATTTTCAGCGACAATGTCATTCAAATAAAGAGCACTTGAGTCGCGAACCCGGGTTTCATTAGCACGGTCCTCTGGTGCGCAGACGCAATTGAAATCTCCGAGAAAAATAACAACTCTTTCACCTTTAAGGAACTCAGTCAGTCCCTCAAAAGTTTTTCTACGTTCACGCTCGTTAGTCGGAGCATAAACACAAATAACGCGCCAGTCTATACCTGAAAAAGAAAAATCGCAGAATACAAAACGGCCAGACGCACACGAAACCATGGCCGTCTCAACGACGCCTAGAGACCGGCGGAAAAACAAACAGCAACCGCCGGAAGTTCCAACAGCGTGTGAAACACAAACATTGAAAAGAGTTCGAAACGGTTGCACCATGCGGTCCGTCTGCTCTAGGCTTTCGATCTTTGTTTCCTGCACGGCCACGATGTCTATCTCGTTCTCGACTAATAGTCGACTAAGTTGATATTGCCGGCGTCTCGCCGCAAGCCCACGGACGTTGATCGTGGCGACACGTAAAGGAGCTTCTAACATCGCCGCCATTCAGAGAGAGAGGGACCTCATGGTGCTTACCTCGGGTCGTGCGCCCATCTGTTCCGATTCAGCGCGATGTTGGTTTCTGCACTTTGCTTGCACAGACTCCGAGGTCCCCGTCGAACTCCGGCGTATGCTATCACGGGGGTGGCTTGGCTGCCGCTTTGTCGTCCACAGTTGCAGTCGCATTGACTGTGGACCGTCGCATCCAGATAGGGCCCGCCTTTGACGGCGGCTCTTCCTGCTCCGAATCCGTGGGGCCCGCGACGTTTTCCTCCCGCGTCCTTTTCGCCGTTTTCTCTGCGTCGTCCATGGGGACGTCGACTGCCGGCTGGCTGTTGACTGCATCGGAGATGATGCCCTCCACACCGGACGGTGTAGGCGCCTCCGTCGCCACCATTTCCTGCTGCCCGGCGTGCACCGTCTCGCCAGCATTTGGCGACGCATCGTTCGTGTTCGTCTCCGCCGCGTTCTCGGCCGCAGGGAGAGCGTTCGCTACAGGGCTTCCTTTGACTGTAGAGCCCGCGGCAGCCTCCTCGGCGTCGTCCTCGTCCATAAGGAGCTCGGATTTCTCCAGGCCCCCCACAGGCGCAGCAGCCGCCGCGTACGTTCGGACGCAGTGAGCGCCCTCGTGGCCGAAACGACGGCAGACGTTGCATCGTGGGACACGGCACTCCTTGCGGATGTGCCCCGTCTGCTGGCACCGGAGACAAAGCGGAGCTCTTCCAGGCACGACGACGAGGGCGAGCTCTCCGCCCACCCGCAACTGGTGCGGGATGTCGTCGCAGGTGATGCCCGCCTTGAGCCGAAGTACCGCCGTGCGCGTCATGGTGCCGACGCTCTGGCAGCCGTCGACACGCCACTTTTCTCTGGCCACTTCGATGACCTTGCCGTACGGCGCCAGGGCCTCTCTCACATCACCGTCGGCGACGCTAAAGAGCAGCCAATGAAGCTTGACGCGAACGTCCTGGTGGCTGGGGTCGATAACGATGCATCGGCGACCTTTGACCGTCAGCTCCGGCGTTGCCAGCATTTTCTTCTTGCCTTCGTCATTCTTAAACGTTACTGCCCACACGTGATTCATCTGGTAAGCCCCGAGGGCCAAGACCTCGGGAAGCAAAGCCAGACGAATCAACGCGTCGCGAAAGTCCTCGACGCGGTACGGCCGCCCCTTCACGTCCGCATGAAGAAAAACGGTGTTTAAAACCACTGACCCTGTTGGCAAAGGAGGCAGGATGACGTTGTAGTCCTGGGTGTTGTCTTCAGCCCTGTTACCGCGGCCGGCGACGGCCGCTGAAACCGCTCCACGGGAGCTCATGATGCCACGTTCGCTCGCTTCGGCGTTCGAAAATGGAATC
>JAZHYW010015755.1:0-20011 GCA_037355805.1 Ixodes ricinus
AACTGAAATTAAACTTAATCGTCATAATATTTGTAAATTATTAATAATAATATATATATATATATATATATATATATATATATATATATATATATATATATATATATATATATATATATTAAGGGTGCTCACTTAAAACGTGACAAACGACATTGGAAATCGCCACGCGTCGCACCATGAAAAGTCTTTGGTCGCTGTGGACCTGGGCCAGGCCCTATTTAGAGAAAATTATTAAAGTCCGAGATAATCATATTAATCATCATCTTCGCGTAATTAACTTTTTTAATATTGTGTTCAAAAGCATGGCTTCAATTAAACACTTGCTCACAATTATCAAAAAACACTAAATCAACAAATTGCACAACGATAGAAGGCATGAAGCACTTGCGGCTTTCTGAAAAGCCGTACAAATTCGACGGGTTTTTGAGTTTCGGTTTGTTATCGGATGCGCACTGATCTCAATGACAATTGCTGGATCGCGCTTCCCGCTCCCGCAAGTGAAGCCACCGGACTTCACTCGCTTGGGATACGATTTGCGGTTTTGCTAGCCTTGAGCTGCGGTTTTCCAGCGTGCGCAGACACGTTTTCTACTCGTTCGTCGTCATTCGCCGAAGAAGTTTTTAAGACTCTGTGTATTGTTGAGACTTGCCGTTGTGAACACGTGGAAAATTTTACGAAAGCGCAGTGTCGCAGGAAAAAGGCACAACTCGTCGAAAGCAAGGGTCTGGCGGCGTGTTCAAAGCTTCCTTGGCACGCCGAAGTGCCGTGTCTCTGTGCCTTCGCGCGCTTGGATACCGACCAAGAATCGACGCCGTGTGGATGTGTTTTGCGAGTGCAATGTGCGTGAAGCCGTATCAAAAGGTACAACTCGTTGAAAACAAGGGTCGCCGGTCTCGCGGCGTGATCAAAGCTTCCTTGGCACGCCGAGTGATGCATCTTTGTGCCTTCGCACGCTTGGATACCGATCAAGAATTGACGCCGCACCAAAGTTCTGAACGTGTGTCGCGCCTAGATGCCTTTAGATCATTTATATATATATCGGCCACGGAGTTCTGGATCGTCCAGCTGTTCCGGTGAGTTGCTGTCAATAAAAGGGGGAGATCTGTACGTGTTCTTATGTACTATTGACCATGGCTATGTTCCAAATCTACTCTAATGGATTACGTGGGAGCACGAATAGAGCAACGCTGTGGAGCAAGGAGGGTTTTCGAAAGCAAAAGTACAAGACGGTGAGAATGAAAATCTTTGAAGCGCGGCCGATATGGTCGTGTGCAATCTGTTGACCAATTACAATTAGGCGAGCCGCGCTCAAACGTCAAGTGCAATTAAGTAGGTTGATAATGAGCCAGCACTGATCAGTGATGAGGAGCTGTTGTGCACGGTATTGTGTAAATCGTCTAAGGACGAAAAAAAGACGTACCTTCCCCCCATCTTCCGTCGCTAGTAGACGCTGGATTAAGCTCGTTCCTAAACCGCGAGGGCCGCAAGTATACAGACGTCAGAGTAAAGTAAGACGCTGATCCAGAGGCACATACGTCTTCACGCACATTGCACTCGCAAAACACATTCACACGGCGTCGATTCTTGGTCGGTATCCAAGCGTGCGAAGGCACAGAGACACGGCACTTCGGCGTGCCAAGGAAGCTTTGAACACGCCGCCAGACCGGCGAAACTTGCTTTCGACGAGTTGTGCCTTTTTCCTGCGACACTGCGCTTTCGTAAAATTTTCTACGTGTTCACAACGGAAAGTCTCAACGGTGCACTGAGTCTTAAAAAACTTCTTCGGCGAATGACGACGAACGAGTAGAAAACGTGTCTGCGCACGCTGGAAAACCGCAGCTCAAGGCTAGCAAAACCGCAAATCGTATCCCAAGCGAGTGAAGTCCGGTGGCTTCACTCGCGCTGCAGCGAACAAGCGGGGAAGCGCGATCCAGCAATTGTCATTGAGATCAGTGTCGGAGCGCATCTCAGCCCCCGGCAGGCACCGCGCCCCGTGGAGAGATAGTGCAACCAGCCTCTGCTGCGTCGCGCGATGACAGCGCAGCAGAGGTTGGTTGCAATATTTCTCCACGGTGCGCGGTGCTGCCGGGGCCGATATGCGCTCCGAGAACATACCGAAACTTAAAAACCCGTCGAATTTGTACGGTTTTTCAGAAACCCGTAAAATGTTTCGCGTGCCTTCTATTGTTCTGCAATTTGTTGATTTAGTGGTTTTCGATGACACTGAGCAATTTTCTAATTGAAACTATGCACTTAAACACAATATTAAAAAAGTTAACACGGAAAAATAATTAACAATTTAATTATCTCGGACATTATAACTTTTCCTAAATAGGGCCCTGGCTCAGGACCAAAACGACACAAGCCTTATTTGGTGCGACGCGTAGTTTTCGCAATGAGTTGCCGTTTAACCAATAATCTATTGCGACAAGTTGCCGATTTTATATGTTGTTCATGATCTTCGTCCAAGTGTTTCTTAATGTAATTGTGGCATGCATTTACAATAATTTCGTCTCTTTCTTGCATCTCTTGTCTGTGTCAAGCATTTCAGGCATAACAAATGACTTGCATTCGAGAACTGAATGCTTCAATTCTTCGTTTCAGCTAAAAGGGGCCCTGCAACCACTTTTTTACTGATTTTTAATTTGCACAAACTAAACGTAGTAACTTGAATTTGAACGTAGTAACTTGAATTTGAACGTAGTAACTTGAATTGCTGAACGTAGTAACTTAATAAAACTTTTCTTTTCTCGAAATTCGCTTTATTTTAAAAGTTATAGGCACATTAAAATTACAAATACAACCGAAAAATGAGCTCCTCCATGACGTCCCTGGTCCTGGCTTGGGTGGCTAATGGTAGAAGCGAAGCGACTGGCCAGTCGGCTGCGGCTTACGTTGATGGTTGCTTCCCCTGCAACCGCGTGCGCTCTAACCGATCGTTGCTTGCTTCAGCCCTCCACCGCGCTTGCTGGCATGGATTTTCCGCGTCTGTCGGAGTTGGAGCTCCGAATCCTCGATAGAAATGCGGAGCTCGGAGTAGCACCGTACGAGGACATGTAGTCACGCCACGCACACGCGCGGCAGCCCGACGGACCTGGCCTAGCCAACCTAACCGGATTTGTACTTTCCCGCGAACCGTGGTGACCGAGGAATGTCGGGAGCGAAGGGGAAGACGGGAAAAGGAGGTGAGGCCGAGGAGATAGAGAGACTTACGCGGGAATAAAAATGGTTTGGGACGCTCACGTGAATACTGTATACTTCTTCGCCTACACTGCGTCCCAACAGGCACTCCTCAGCGTCCGAATCGCGCTGGTGAAGCCTCTTGGCTCCAACTCGACGACGCTCAAGTTCCGGACAAGTCCGGGCGGGTCTCCTGTGCTTTCGCGGGGAGACAACTTCGTACTTTCGCTTTTTGCAAAAATGTAGCGCCGGCGTCGTGCGTCGTCTGCTAGGATGCTCGGGCCATATGGCCTTCGAGATTTCGAAGAGAGCGCGTTTCGGAATCATACGAGGGGCGCCTGCGCCCCCTCTTCCACCGCTTCCACCACTTGGTGGCGGGTATGTCGAAGGGTCATTTCTTGGTTCCGTACTTTCTTAACTGCATTTGTTTCTTTTCTCATCTTCAGTGCTGGACAAAAACTACTTCCATAAATATTTGAAACTGTTTGCGCCACTTCTATTTTGTATTTCAACTAAAAAAAAAGCCTTTACCTGCTTTGACCGGACGTAAGGCACAAGCTGACCAGAACGCACAACGTCACGATTTCCTCACATGCCACACTGATGTTTAGTTACTCTCTCCGTTCCCGCGGTGTTGCCCGAACCACAAGAGATGTGGAAACCAAAAAAAATGGTAGACGCTTAAATGGAATTGCAGGGCCCCTTTAAGCTCAGATGCAGCCCACGCTACGAGGTAATTAAACCAATCAAACAGCGTGTAAAGCGCGACTCACTAGTCCTTTTCTGTTTATGATTGGTTCAGTGACGTTAGAACACGTACAGAAACATGACGAACACCATGATGGGGTGCTTTGGATGCTCTCTGATTGGTCCCATCAGCTCGTAGCGGCTTGACTTTAGGTGAAATAAAGTATATACCGACAGCAGCCACTGGCCGCTTTTACAAGCATGCTGCAGTAGCGTATCGAATTGAGACGGAACCAGTCACACGCGCCCTGTCCCTCCGTTCCTTCTTTTAGAGCGCAGCTCTTAGGCGCCCGTTTCCAGCTTGAGCGGCGTCGCCGCCGGCGTAACCGCGCGGTGCATTATGGGACGCATGACGTCGCTGGTGATGTCACTGATGACGTCATCAGTGACGATGACGATGCCAATGACGTCATCAGTGACGATGACGATGCCGATGACGTCATCAGTGACGATGACGATGACGTCATCATCAACGTCACGTGACCTCAAAGGGGTCACGTGACCCCGTGAGGTCACGTGACCCTCGTGAGGCGACGGCGACGCCGCTCGGAGGAAGGAGTAGCAGACAAGAGGAGGAGGTGAGGAGGAGGGAGGAGGAAAATACCTTCCCTTCAGTACCCTTCCCTCGTCCTCCTCAAGAGCTGCGCTCTAATTCGGCATTACGGGGAGTTGTAAACGGCTTTCACTTTTTTCTATACCCAATCCCAATCGTCAATCTCGATTCGATGCGCTGGGGTCGCATCCTTGTATCTGCGACTTCTAACAGCTAAAATTGTACAGCTATTTCATACCGAAAAACCATGTTTTGCTATCCGGATTCTGGTACTGGAAATCTATCTGGACTTCATCAGTATTTCAGGTTTCCAGAAATTATTCTTCTGCCTGCAATCTGGATTTCAAGTTCCAGAAACAATTCCAGTTAGATTTCCAATCCCATAATCCAGATAGTGAAAAGTAATACTGGGTTTTTCGGTAGGGAAATATGTTTACGCTTCTTTCTACATGCTGCGTTTTTTGGCGTTTTTATTGGCAAAACAGCGATCTTATTTTCTACCTACAGATATGAAGCTTTGTAAGTTGTCCGTAGTTGAATGCCGAGTACGCTTACTGGCAAAGCTTGTGACGACATCGAAGATGGTCAGCGGCCACGTTGCCTCCTCGCGGGACACTTGAAAAGTTTCGATGATACCGACGTAGACTATGCCGAATACCCTGAATCCCAGGCTCCCCATGAACAAACACAAGCTGCAGGAAATCAGAATGATCCAACTCCATCGGGAATCTAGCCCAAAGACTGGATGCCTCTTCAGAGATTCCATGACAGCGACGTTCTTAGACGGAACAGTTCCTAACTAAGCAGTTCTGAAATATAAAGAAAAGCAAAACAAGAAAATTAAGTTACTTTGTTTTGACCCTTCTATTTGCGTTTTAAAGATTTTTCATGCTACGTGTGCTCGGGCAAATGTAGGTTGTTCTGCGTAAACCCTCGTGTACAAGACTCGCCATTATGTTGTGCCCAAGAATTATGAATTTAAAAATAAACGAGACTCGTACTTTATTTAGGCGTTGAATAGCTTTTACAGGGTTTGTTTTTACCGCTCCATTCGCTCCACATGTTTTCGGGCTAAAAACCCACGTGTCCCGGGGTAGGTAAACATGTCATCTCAACTGCAGCAAGCTTAATATATTACTCTCCACTTAGACAAGGATTGCATTTTGAAGGGACTGCAACACGTCAGTGTGAAGAAGTCATGAAAAGACATATGCAAGGGAGAAAAAAATATTTAGCAGCCTGAATGGAAAAAGGATGTAAAAAAAAAATACAACGAAAAAGACAAATTTTTTTGTGCCGTATTTACGGAGCAAAACGAATTTGTAGTTGGTGCCGGCCACTATATTTACGTGGTAGGCCCGAGCTGAGGGGATGCGTTTTTAGCCCGTCGTCAGGGCGCAACCACGTGACCAACTACATATACCCCTCCCCCTCCCTTCCCCCATCTTCTAAGTTCGTTTTTATTTTCAGCGCGTTCTCCTCTCTCACTCTCTACGTTTTGTTTCTTCGTTTGTGTCTTTTTTTCTTTTTTTCGCTACAAGGTGGAATTCAGACAGCGGGCTGAAATGCGTTAACATTCCGTAGCCGGCGAAGCAGTTAAAAGGAGTTTTGTAGATGGTTTCGGCCATATTGCAACGATCTCCGCAACCCGCAACGATACCCGGAACCCTAAATTAAAGGCCATCGGCGCGCAGGCGCAGTAGCGAATTCTTCGTTGCGGAGGGCTTAGCGGAAGGGGAAACACGGTCTGCGAAAACTCCCTAAGATCTTCCTTTGTGGTTGACGTCCCTCGTCAAAAAATGTATTCCTTTTTTTGTTTTTTGGTTTTGACATTTCGAACTTTGGAGCTTCGGAGTTCCGACTGGAAAGTGATCGAAAGTGCGCGGTCAAACAAATATTTTGCGTGTAGGCGGTGTCGCGGTTCAACACGCATCTTCAGAAGACACATGTGCAGTGGACTGCAGTTTTATTAGCTTTTAAATAATGTGATGTGTAAAACAATAAAAAAAACTCCTTTTACGTTAGGTGTTAGGCGGCACGTAACGTTTGCTTGGTGCGGCACCGTTGCTTTTTAATTAATTTATTTCACGTCTTTTATGTACACAAAGGAGCGGAATGTAGTGTCAAAAATTTTACAGCTGATTGGAAAATGCGTGTATCTCATACAACCGCGCCAGAACTTTTGTTCGTTCGCACCGGTCAAGAAACATCAAGGAGGCAATGTTAGCATTCGCAACCTTTAATTTAACATTTGGATCGTTACGTCGTTAGCCCGTTCGTTATACACGACCCAGAAAGGAAATCGAAACTAAACAAGGAACTCGGGAAAAACAGTTAAAAACAGGCCGGGAGTCAAATGCAAGGCGAGCCTCTAACCATACGAAGGTGCGTTCACCCGATATGGAGGCACGAAAAGCGTGCAAAACTTTACAGTGTTACAGGTGTACGCACTTACACTTCGCCTTTGTTGTTGACTCAGACGTTTAAATGAGACGCGTCCCAAAATGACGTACGAGCTCAGAACATCGCTGCCAAGCGCGTGACGTGTACGCGTGGATACGAAAGAATCAACTGTCCACCTAGTTTCACACACACGCTGGAGATATTTCCACTGCCAACTAGGACAGAAATTTCTTCTATGGTGAATTCGGCGCGCAGATCGCGAGCGCTCCAGAAGCGCTCGATTTGGAGCGCGCATATTCGGCTCGCAGATCTGGCTCGAGTTCATCTCTGGCAGTGATCGCACCGTGGAGTGCCTCCAACCCCGCCGAACTTGATCCGCGGGATTTCACAGATCTTGGCGGAAGTGGAGAGCCGTTGACAGAAGCGCGCTACGTCATTTCCTTTAACTCGGCAGTGCGCACGAGGCCGCCGGACCGCGACGCGACGAGGCCGCCGGACCGCGACGCGGGGCCGCCGGACCGGCCGGACATTCGCGACGAGGCCGCCGGACCGGCCGACCGGCATGCTGCCGTCGAGTTGGATCTGATCGGATGCGTCGGTTGTTTTACGCGGGATTGTGACGGCTCGGGCGCTTCAACCTGGCGTAGATAAGGGATGCAAAGCCAGGACTGGAGCGTGGCAAATCCCAACCGCTGACATTTGGGATCGTGAGAGGAAGGAGGAGAAAAAGAACGGTAGAAAATCGGAAGGAGGCAGGCGGAAGGTGAGGCCTGTTCATTTTGCCGCCACTGATTGTTTACCTTTTCACACTGCATGCCGCCGGCGTTTTCTCGTGCAATAAAGCAAGAACAGATTAGGCAACGACCGTGCAAGTGATGGTTTGTTACGTCTTTATGTTTCTTAAAGTCGTACCAGCAATCTGAACCCCACCGATGTCAATCGCTGTAGCATGCCCCGCCACTTCGAGGCGGCCGAAAGGTATGTGGCGGTGGCGAACGCGGACGTTTCTCGTTATTTGTGACCGGCTTCGTAGACGGATATTTTCACCTGGCCTGTGTCGCGTGTTATTTCTTCAGCTAAGCAGTGAAAGTTGTCACTGGTCATCGGAAAGATCAGTCGGTTGAACTGAGACTTTGGTCAACTTGTCAAGTTCTAGCAGCGGCCATATTGAACGGCCGATCGTCTCGGGCGAATCGGTGAGTCGCTCCAAAATATAGCGCAAAAAAAAAATCAAGGTAAAAAAAGAAAAACAGCATTTGGGAAAACATGTTATTTGCTGCCTTTTCCGTTAAAGATATTGTCACGAATAACGAAGTGACAAAACAAAGGAATAACTGAGAAAACTGAAACGTTTAATGGGGCGAACTTGTGCCCAAAAATAAAAGGAAAAAGGAAAGATAACAACAGAGCGTCGCGAGCGTCGAAAGCGGCGAAGCAGCAGGATCGAACGCTGAGGCGAAACTGACTGCGGCTCGCCAAGCGGAGCCCCTTATGTACACGCGTGAGGTTCTGGAACAATCGGCGTAGAATGTTCGACGCGTAGAACATTCGGACCTCGAACAAGCAACAGGATTCTCGAATTTACCAGAAAACTCAAACTGCAGGGATAAACAAAAGACACGTCGCTCCCAGGAATCGAACCCTGGCTTTTCGCGTGGAAGGCAGGCACGATAACCGTTAGGCCACGCGCGCGCTGCCTACTTGGCCAGCTGCGCGCGCGGCATTACTCCCCCTTTAAAAAGTGCATCGCCCCGATGCAACACAAAGCAAAACAAAATAAAAAAGAACGATAAACCAAAGAGTCATTTGCAACACATAGGGTCCACAGTCCTATCGAGCGTAGTACGGCTTTAGGCGCACGACGTGGACGACTTCAGGTCGTGGTGGGCGGCGTGATGATGTTCTTGTTCCGTCGGGCATCACCTCGTAGTTCAGATCTCCAAGTCGACGAAGAACCTTGTAGGGTCCGAAATACCGTTTTAGGAGTTTCTCGCTGAGGCCACGGCGGCGAATCGGTGTCCAGACCCATACTCTGTCTCCAGGCTGGAAATGGACGTCCCGGCGACGAAGGTTGTACCGGCGTGCGTCAACTCGCTGTTGCTCTTGAATCTTGATTCTTGCCAGTTGACGAGCTTCCTCCGCGCGTTGACAGATCAGTTGAGCGTCGTCGTTGCCATCGTCGGTTGACACGTGAGGCAGCATGGCGTCCAGCATTGTGGTAACCGTCCGGCCATGTACCAGTTGGAACGGCGTCATTCCTGTGGTTTCTTGTACCGCTGTGTTGTACGCGAATGTGACGTACGGCAACACCTCGTCCCACGTCTTATGCTCCACGTCGACGTACATGGAGATCATGTCGGCGATGGTCTTATTGAGCCGCTCTGTTAGCCCGTTGGTCTGCGGGTGATAAGCGGTGGTTCGTCGATGGCTGGTGTGACTGAGCCGAAGTACCTCTTGAGTCAGCTGTGCCAGGAAAGATGACCCTCGATCTGTGATCAGCACTTCAGGTGCGCCGTGTCGAAGGAGAATGGACTCGACGAAAAACTTGGCGACTTCCACCGCTGTTCCCGATGGGAGGGCTTTCGTCTCGGCGTATCGTGTAAGATAATCGGTCGCGACGATAATCCACCGGTTCCCTTGCGTCGATGTTGGGAACGGCCCAAGCAAATCCATTCCGACCTGCTGGAAGGGCGTAGTCGGGGCAGATATCGGCTGCAAGAGTCCTGCTGGCTTTGTCGGAGGCTTCTTACGTCGTTGGCACTCATGGCACGACCGTGTGTACAGATGGACGGTTTTCGGGAGTCTTGGCCAGTAGTACTTGTCACGAATCCGGGCGAGCGTCCTGCTGTAGCCAAGGTGTCCAGCCGTCGGGTCGTCGTGGCATGCTTGAAAGATTTCTTCTCGCAGGCTGGCAGGCACAACCAGCAGCCAGGCAGGGTTGCTGGTTCCGAAGTTCTTCTTGAAGAGCACACCTCGCCGCAGAACGAAGCTTGACAAGTCTCGGGCCAGGACTCGCGGAACGGAACTTCCTTGACCTTCGAGGTGGTCGATCACGGCGCGAAGCTCCGGGTCGTCTCGTTGAAGTGCTCCCATGTCGATATCTGTAACTGCTCCGAGAAAACGAGCGTCATCGTCGTCGTCGGTGCTGTCGGGAGGAGATTCGACTGGGGCCCTAGACAAGCAGTCGGCGTCATTATGCTTGCGGCCAGACTTGTGCACAATGGTTACGTCGAATTCTTGCAGTCGCAGACTCCAGCGAGCGAGGCGTCCTGACGGGTCCTTGAGGTTCGCGAGCCAGCAGAGGGCGTGGTGGTCTGTGACCACGCGGAACGGGATACCGTACAAGTACGGACGGAACTTGGTTATCGCCCAGACGACAGCAAGGCATTCTTTGTCGGTCGTTGAATAATTTTGTTCTGCCTTAGACAGCGCCCGGCTTGCGTAAGCAATTACTCTCTCTGCCCCTTCTTGTCGCTGAACGAGCACCGCACCGAGACCGGTATTGCTGGCGTCCGTGTGTATTTCTGTCTCCGCCGACTGATCAAAATGTCCGAGGATAGGGGGCGACTGCAGCCTTCTCTTGAGTTCGTCGAACGCTTGTTCTTGTTCTTCTCCCCACTGGAACTGCACGTCGTCCTTCGTCAGATGCGTCAGCGGTGAAGAAATCTGTGCAAAGTCACGCACGAAACGTCTGTAGTAGGCGCACAGCCCAAGGAATCTACGGACGGCCTTCTTGTCCGATGGCTTGGGGAATTCGGCGACAGCGGACGTCTTTGCAGGATCAGGGCTTACACCCTGAGCACTCACGACGTGGCCCAAGAATTTCAGCTCTCCATAGGCGAACCGGCACTTCGAAGGCTTGAGTGTCAGCCCAGCAGATTTGAAGGCCCGTAGCACGGCTCGGAGTCGTCTGAGGTGCTCGTCGAATTCGGTTGCGAACACGACAACGTCGTCGAGGTAGACGAGACAGCTCTGCCATTTCAAGCCGGAAAGGACGGTGTCCATAACACGCTGGAAGGTTGCCGGCGCTGTGCACAGCCCGAACGGCATCACTTTAAATTCATACAGTCCGTCCGGTGTGACGAAGGCCGTCTTCTCACGATCTCGTTCGTCGACCTCAATCTGCCAGTACCCGCTCTTCAAGTCCATCGACGAAAAGTATCGGGCATGGCGCAGCCGGTCCAGGGTGTCGTCGATGCGGGGCAGCGGATAGACGTCCTTCTTTGTTACTGCATTCAGCCGGCGGTAGTCCACGCAGAACCTCAGGGTTCCGTCTTTTTCTTCACTAGGACTACTGGGGAGGCCCACGGACTGTTTGAGGGCTGGACGATATCGTCATCAAGCATTTCCTGAACTTGCTTCTGGATAACTTCCCTTTCTTTCACGGAGACTCGGTACGGTGGCCGATGCACAGGGAGAGCGTCGTCATCAGTGATTATTCGATGTTTCGCAACCGTCGTTTGGCGCACCTTCGACGACGTGGAGAAGCACTCACTGAACTCGGCGAGAAGGTCACTGAGTTGTCGTCGTTGCGGGGCTGGGAGGGATGGGTCGATGTCGAGCTCTAATGGCGTGGTTCTCTTGTGCTGCGTCGGAGAGGCGTCGTCTGAGATAACGGCGATCGCGCCTGAGTCCGGAATTTCCTCGACGAAGCCCACAGCTGTACCCTTTGTAAGGTGCTGCGACTCTTGCCGGAAGTTGGTGACAAGGGCTACGGTACACCCGTCCTGGATCTCGATTACGCCTCTTGCAATGCCAATCCCTCGTCCAACGAGAAGTTGGGCGCTTCCTTCCAAGAGTGCTACACCGCAGGTGGCTTCTTCGGTCCCGACGGGTACAAAGACACTCGACAGCGGCGGCAGGTTTACATGGCTGGCAAGGACTCGCACTGCAGCTAACGTCGCTTTGGGATTTTCCGCCGATGGGACAGGTTTCCGAAGCGTCAGCCTGTTCTCCGCAAGGTCGATGATGGCGCCGTATTCGCACAAGAAGTCCATTCCGAGAATGACGTCCCTCGAACAGTCTTGCAGAATGACGAACTTGACAGGGCAGGTTTCACCGTGGATCTCAACGCGAGCAGTGCACCTGCCGACAGGCGTGATGAGATGTCCGCCGGCGGTTCGTATCTGCGGTCCGTCCCACGACGTCATAACTTTCCGAAGGCGGCGAGAGAGTCTCCCACTCAAAACGGAGTAGTCTGCTCCGGTGTCGACGAGTGCCGTCGCGTCGTGGCCGTCGATGATAACGTTGAGGTTATTCGACACTGTTACAGAAACGTCGTTTCGGGGCGTTGCGGCGTTAGAGTGGGAGAGCTCCGACGATCTTGGAGGATCTTGGCATCGTTCGTCTTCGGCAACACCACCTCCCGGCATTGCCGCGCCTAGTTTTCCCGACGGGAAGCGATGGGTGACAGGCTGTCTCGGCGAGACCGGCGGAAGGGCGATGGCGAGCGGCGGGGAGACGGTGAACGGAATCCTCGGCGGGGAGACGACTCAGGGGATGAAGAGCGGCGGAGGTAGTCCTCGATGTCCCGAGGTCGCTCTCCGAGACGTGGTCGAGGGTCGTTGGGCGCATACCCTCGTAGGCCCAGCTGGCGGTAGGGGCATCGTCGGTAGATGTGGTTGGCTTCCCCGCAGTGATAGCACAACGGGCGTCGATCGGCCGTCCTCCACACGTCAGTCTTTCGCGGCGCAGCTTGTTCTGGGCGGACGTGCGCCCGATCTTCTTGGCGTCGGGAATACTGCGGCGCTGGAGGATCACGTCGGGGTGGCGCCGTATACTGGTGAGCTGGGGGCGGTGGTCGTCGGGTAGCTGCGGCGTAACTCAGCGTGGGTGGTTCGGAAGTGGCGCTGACGAGAACTTCTGGCTGCAGCGCCTGATGTACTTCTTCCCTGACAATCTCGGCGATTGAGGGCGGAGCTGGGCTTGCGGCAGCAGGTAGAAGCTTCTTGATCTCCTCCCGGACGACGTCCCGGATTATCTGCCGCAGGTGTTCGATGCCGACACCATCGACATCGGAGCGAGGGGGCGAGACAGCCGGAGCCGTTGACACACCGGCGAGTCGTTGATAGTGCACAGCTCTGGCCGACAGCGCTCGCTCGATGTTGGTCGCCTCGGCCACGAAGCCGTCTACCGTCGTCGGGGGGCTGCGGACAAGGCCACCGAAGATTTCGCTCTTGACGCCCCTCATGAGGAAGCGCAACTTCTTCTCCTCGGTGGCTTGCGGGTCGGCGCGTGTACAGAGTCGTAGCACGTCTTCAACGTAGCTGGTCACACTTTCGTCGGGGGCTTGTGTCCGCGTCTGGAGCAGGTCCTCCGCATTCTGTCGCCGGTGTTGGTTCGAGAAGGTTCGCTTCAACTGGGTGACGCAGATGTCCCACGAAGTGAGCGAAGCCTCGTGGTTTTCGAACCAATGCCTCGCAGTACCCTCCAGCGAAAAGTAGAGGTTTTGGAGACACTGCTCCGCAGTCCACCCGTTGTGGCGCGCCACACGCTCGTAGTGCTTGATCCAGTCTTCAACATCCTCGTGGATCTCGCCGTGGAAGGGAGTGGGCGTACGGGGTGCGGCGGGCAGGTAGACGAGGGCAGGAGCGGCGGGGGTCGGCGACTGGTTGGCCATCGTCGGCCTCGTTGGCTGCTTGGTCCTGGGTGGCAGAGGTCCGAATTCCGGGTGTAGGCCTTGGGTGCGACGACTGAACCGGATCTCAGTAGTGCCTTCGTTGGTTCTTCCTGGGCTTGGCGTCGGACTTGCACTGCGGGCCCTCGGAGGGGTACGCGGCAGGGGCATGCGGTACCCCGCACCTCCACCAAAATGTCACGAATGACGAAGTGACAAAACAAAGGAATAACTGAGAAAACTGAAACGTTTAATGGGGCGAACTTGTGCCCAAAAATAAAAGGAAAAAGGAAAGATAACAACAGAGCGTCGCGGGCGTCGAAAGCGGCGAAGCAGCAGGATCGAACGCTGGGGCGAAACTGACTGCGGCTCGCCACGCGGAGCCCCTTATGTACACGCGTGAGGCTTCTGGAACAATCGGCGTAGAAGGTTCGACGCGTAGAACATTCTGACCTCGAACAAGCAACACGGATTCTCGAATTTACCAGAAAACCAAATTGCAGGGATAAACAAAAGACGCGTCGCTCCCAGGAATCGAACCCTGGCTTTCTGCGTGGAAGGCAGGCGCGATAACCGTTAGGCCACGCGCGCGCTTTTTTTTTTTTATTTATTGCCAGGTAGACATGGGATTGCTGTACAGATACGTTGTTCACAAACACGTCAGCGAAACTTCAGTGAGCGTGGAGTGCTTATACAGATCTTATTGTAGCCAGGTTGTCTAGGACTGGCAACCAATCTGGGCCATCTCCTGAAAAGCTGTACACTTCCCTAATTTTCCGGATGCTTTCAGTAAAATACAGGCACACAGGTCGCGCGTCGACGTCTGCATGCCGCACTGCCATGCGGCTCCTCCAAATACTGTGGAGTCCTACGACCATAATTAAATCATATGGCACAGAGTCCGTGACTATCAACTGGCAGATACCGTATCCCATGTCCATTCAACGGGAGGTCTTTTTTCAACGTTCGCTGAAGAACGTCCCAGTAAAACACTGCATCCCAGCAGTTTAAGAACACATGCTCGATAGTTTCGGGTTGCTTACACAAAAAACAATTCACAGACCAGGGAACGTACACACCTTTTTCATGTAGCCATGTTTTAACCGACAGCGTCCCAGTATGTAATTTAAAGAAAAACGTTTTCATATTAGCAGGTACCAGCATTTTTTTAACCCGACTGAGTACATCCTGTCCAGGGAGAGCACTGTACAACATTCGATAAATGGGAGGTGAAAAAGACATTTCTATTAAATCTTTCGTTAGGCGTTTTCGTGACACATTGCATAAATATTCTAACGAAAAGCGAGCTACTAAAAATCTGTAAGCACCAACAACTTCTTTTAAATAGGCACTAAGTGGCCCAGACCCTCCGTCACAGGATGAAACGATAAAATCAGGTAAGGCGTCACACAAATGAACCTGAAAAACCGCACGCAAAAAGGGATTGGTTTGATCCCGCAGGAAGATAAAGCGGTTAACAACTTGTCGAATAAAGAGATGGGCCAAAGAGAGGCCACCAGATCGGACACGTCGAAACAGGTTCACCCGACTGGTTCGCTCCCAAGAGGAGGCCCAAACGAAAACAGCGAAAACACGATGCAACCTTTGAATGGAAATACGAGAACAGTGCAGTACTTGAAGAAGGTACCATACCTTTGCAACAAAAAATAGGTTACACACAGTGGCGCGTGCGAACATTGACATATGCCGGCAACCGCTCTGCGTTGCTTTATCATGTAACTTATCAGCTTCTTCGCGCCACAAATGTGCATTATCACGGTAACACTCTAGTGGGACGCCTAGATAACGGGTTGGTAAGGTCTCCCATTCGATATTTTCGTACACTCTCGGCTTCGATGGCCACTCGCCATGCCAGAAACCCAAACACTTTGACCAATTCACTGAACACCCAGTTTGCAGACAAAAGGTCTTTGTGATTTCAATTACTTTTTTAACACTCTCTGTATCAGTGCAAAATATCGCAATATCATCCGCGTAAGCCAGTATTCGGACTTCGCACGTGTTCAGAGCAAAACCGCGAACGCTCTGTTCATGAATAATGCGCAAACAAAAGGGTTCTATATACAAAGCAAACAATAGTGGTGACAGCGGGCATCCCTGCCTTACCGAAGATCTGACAGGGATGCGTTCGCTTACACGCTTATTGATAATCAAGCTCGTTGTGCAGTTTCGGTACGCCATCCGCACTCCTTCTAAAATTACAGACCCTACCCCTATATGTTCCAAAACACTAAAGAGGACATCATGAGACACGCGGTCGAAGGCTTTTTCTAGGTCTAGCTGTAACATCGCAACCTTCCTTAACTCTGAGTCGCAGCACTCCAAAATACTGCGAGCGACATGAATGTTAGTTAAAATACTTCGACCCCGTATGCCGCACGTCTGGTGCGGCCCCACAACATTCGTGATCACGCATTGCAATCGTCTAGCGAGGACTTTCATTAGTATTTTGTAATCTATGTTAGTGAGCGTTATAGGACGATAAGATTTTACACTACGAAGTTTAACGGGATCGTCACACTTAGGGATCAATATCGTATGCGTGCGCAGAAACGATGGCGGTAAGAATTTTTGGTCATACGCTTCAGTAAAAACATCTAACAAAATAACTGCAATCTCATGCTTAAACGTCTTATAGAAAAGTGCGGTCAACCCATCCGGGCCTGGCGATTTCCCAGGTTTCAAATCATCTATCGCAAATGTTATCTCCGACAGGCTTATCGGTTCTTCTAGAAAAGCTTTTAAATTACTATCTATTGTCGGCAGTAAAGACAAGAACTCGCTTTCAAACGCCGCCTTTTGTGAGGCATGACGACTGAAAAGATCCGTGTAGTGTTCGACGAAAGCCTTTTCTATAAACTTTTTCTCGCCAGACAGAACGCCGTGGTGTTCGATTTCAACTATTTCATTGCCGCGCGCGTATTTCTTTTCCGCGGCAACCATCCTTTTTGTGGGCGCTTCTCCAACCAAGAATCTTTCCGCACGGGCTCGTATGGCGGCCCCCCTATATCTTTCCTGATCTATGATCTCGAGTTGGGCTTTTAGGTCATTAATGTCATTCATAAAACGGCCGGGAGTTCGGCATTCTTCCCGTAAAAGTTTCTTCAGGTTATCACGCAACACATCTTCGTTTTTCTTTTCTTGGAACTTCAAGGAACACGCCTTCTCAATTGCGGTGATTTTTACCTCCTGCTTGAAGGTCTCCCACTTCTCGATGACACACCCTCCCTTCAGCTCTGCTTCCTGCCATTTCTCCTTGACTAAGTGCCGAAAAGACTCATCTCGAATCAGCTTCGCGTTAAGTTTCCACTGTTCCCACGAAAAAGGTGGTCCGTTTTTCTTGACACCTAATTGAAAACTAACGAGACAGTGATCGCTAAAGGAGACGTTGTCGACCGAGTAACGACCACATAGGGGAACCAGATCCGACGAAATGTATATTCGGTCCAACCTGGCGTGACTGTTACCTTGGAAGTGGGTGTACCCCAGACCCTTTGCACGAGGCACGCAACCCGCAATATCTTCCAACTCATAGTGCCCAATAAGATTATTTAAAGCCATAACACTGGCGTCTCTGTAGCGCCCTCCATTGGAGCGGTCCTCACTTCTGCAAACACAATTAAAGTCTCCTAGAAATATAATAAGTCGGTCACACTGGCAAAACCCATAAATATTTTCAAAAAACATTCTGCGCTCATCGGGCTTATTGGGAGCATAAACACAGATTACCCGCCACTCAAGGCTATAAGCGGTGAAATCACACATAACAAAACGGCCGGACGGGCATGTCGTAACAGTGTGGACGACAGCACCAACAGTTTTCTTAAGGAACAAGCAGCAACCTGCAGACAAACCAACAGCGTGACTTACGCAGACTTCATAGCGCGACAGAAACGACCGCAACATGCTGTCGGTTTGACCCTCACTCTCTACTTTGGTCTCTTGAATGGCCACGATATCTAGCTCATGCTCGGTGAACAGTCGGTAGAGCTGCTGTTGCCTGCGCCTAGCTGCGAGACCCCGCACGTTCAGCGTAGCGACACGTAATGAACCTTCAAGAGACACTACCATTGAGCAAGTTTCAACCCTCGAGCATAGCGCTCACCTATGTGCCTGAAAGGAAGCTGCCGCAGCACCAGAGAGTCACTGCTCGTCGCCTCGGGGTAGAGCCGTCGAGCCGCCACGGGGTACAGCCGACGAGCCGCCACGGCCACCTCTTCGGCATCCCCTCTTGCTCGCCGCCTCGTGCAGGCCCGACTCTGAGCGAGAGCCAGCCGTGTTGGTCGTCACTGTCGTCTCGTTGAACGGTCGCTTGGCAGCCTTGGCCTCGAAGTCCATTTCACCCGCGTCTTCACCCTCGGAGGCCTTTGTCGAGTCACTCGCGGCCGGTGCCTCCTGCGCCGCCACCTTCACTTCGCTCGCAGATTCGCCGCTAAGTCCATCTCCCAGTGCCGTAGGAGTTGTCAACGCCTGATTTTGCGCGACACACTGCGCCGTGCTGGCATCCGCTCCCGTTGTCTGGAGCTCTGCTGGTGATGGAGCTATCGCCGTGGGTGACGCTGCCTCCTCCGCCTCAGCCTCGTCCATGACGTGGCTCATACCCGTGTCGTCAGCGGTGTGGCTGGCGACGGCTCGGGCGTACGACCGCACGCAGTCCCTTGCGTCGTGCCCGAAGGCTCGACATTCCTCGCACCTAGGCACCCTGCACTCACGCCGTATGTGTCCCGAGCGACGACAGCGAAGGCACACCGGCGCGCGCCCAGGAACGACCACAAGTACTGTGCCTCCTAGGAACCGGAGCTGGTGAGGAAGGGACTCCGGTGTCATGCCATCCCGAAGCACCAGGCGCACGACGACTGTCGTGGTGTCCACGTCCGACAGGCCCTCGACCTTCCACTTTTCGCGGGTGACTCCCTTAACTTCTCCGTAGGCTTCAAAGGCTCGACGAATAGTGTCCACGGGCACGTCAAACGCCACCCAGTGAACCTTGACCTTTAATTCCCGCTTGTTGGGGTCGATTAGCAGACACAAGCGGTCTTTCACTTGCAGTTGTCCCGTCGCCAGGAGCTTCTCCTTGGCTGCAGCAGTATGCAGCTTTAGAAGCCACACGTGTCCCATTTGAAAGGCGCCCAGGCCCTCCACTTCTTCCCGGACACCCACCTGGTTCAGCGGCCGAACGAAATCTTCTACTCGATACGGACGTCCCCGGGTGTCAGCGTGCAGCACAAGGCTGCGGTTCATAGCTTCGCCGGAGGGAATCGAGGGCAAAATAACCGCGTAGTCATTCGGCAAACCGCCGAAGCCAGTATCACCACGGCTAGAAACCGCCGTTATCGTCGTCGCTGAAGAGCGCTCCATCGCACGTCCGTTCGCTATCGCGTCCGGCGGTGGAATCGCGGCCACGCGCGCGCTGCCTACTTGGCCAGCTGCGCGCCCGGCAATATTATTAGAGCAAACTCTATATAAAATAAATCGTCGATGGCCTATTGGGGAGGAGGGGCGACCGTGATGCCCCAAGCGGTTAACTTTAGAACTACACGGATGGGGACAACAAATACATTAACTAAGCGTTCGGCCGACATAACCGAACGCGGCGTCAGCGTTCGGCTGGAGTTCGTGTTCACCGGTGAGGGGGAGGAGGGGCCCTTATGTTTCCACTCCGGCCTGCACGAACAATGCAGCATGCACGGTCCCAGCTCAGCACAAAAGCCGAAGTGGGTCAAGCTCGCATTCTCCGAGGATAGATCCGGCACTTAACGCCGCTCCGTCGATTGTTAGTATTTTTTACGTTAAACTGTGCCCCGCGCTCTATTCTAGAAGATAACATGGACATGTCCATAAGGCCTCTGGGCATGTGCACAGGCCTTGTGTTGAGTAAACACCGAGTATGGGGACAACAAACGGGTCAGAGCGCCCCCTATAGTTCAATCTCCTGCACGATCCTCCTGCACTCTAATGCAGGAGGACCATGTATGTTCAGTGCGTGAATGGAAGACATAATGCCGGGATGTTTATTGATCCCGGCTTTGAACTGTGAATAAGGTAACGATTCTTTTTTGTTCGCGATTTCGGTTGCGATCTCGGTTGCTTTTAAAACCAGATTGTAGAAATGTAACTTGGAGCTCATCGAATGAATGTTTTGGATCGCTAACATGTTTTGAAACGGGGAATGAGGGGTTTGAGTTTGCATGTGATCTGTGATTACTAAACCGCAATCGGAAAGGTGCCTGCCTTGCTCACGTACTGCGTGCCGCAAGTGCTGCACTGTAATAGGCATACTACATTAGGGATACGGTCACTTTCGTCACATGCGCACTCGTCACAGGACGATTGGTCAAAGGACGATTCGTCACACTAGAACATTCGTCATAGGACGACTCGTCACGCGGCCAACCGGTCCTACAATAGTTCGTTCCCAAAAAAATGTATTGTTCAATTTGGTTCAGGCGGACAAAGTGGCTCACCTCATATCCTAGTATGTCTTTGGCTTC
>JAZHYW010015756.1:0-32770 GCA_037355805.1 Ixodes ricinus
CGCCACAACAAGTGTCCCCGTCAACTTGGAAGCGACGACGAACAACCAGGAGAAACCGATAGTCTTCATGCAAACCGCCACAATTTGGTGTACTGGCGACAAAGAAAAGTTTCAACTTCGAGCACTTTTTGACGGTGGAAGTCAACGCACTTTCATTACAAAAAAGCATCCAGAAAACTTGGTTGTAAGTTATTAGGTCAAGAGCGTTTGACAGTCGGTGTCTTCGGTGGCAGCGTCACAGAGAAGGAATTTCAGCGTGTGCTGGTGTTTTTGACAACACAGACCGGAAAGATACATCAACTCGAGGTGTTGGAGACCGAACTGATATGCAACCAACGAATTCCAGTTCCGTCGAAACACCTGAACGACAAACTCAAAGAGCTAAACTGCTCCATCGGGGACCTCTCCAACGATGAGGGTCCGACAACCATCGATCTTCTGATCGGATCTGAACATTTCTGGGAGCTGACCACTGGACGGTCGCGTAAGCTGGAAGGAAGGCTCAGGGCAGTTGAATCTGTCTTTGGATGGAGCGTTCAAGGACCAGTCGTGGGAGCCACAGACGAGCTTCCTTGTTATCAGATCACAGCTCTCAAGGCTGAAGTGACCGAGTCTACGACAGACATTCTGAAGAAATTCTGGACATTAGAGACCATCGGTGTCAATGACTTCGAAAAGAACGATCTGGGGAACGATCCCGTGATGAGTAATTTTGAAGAAACTGTGACACAAGTAAATGGACGGTACAAAGTTGCCCTTCCCTGGAAGAACATGGTGGACCTTGGGGACAACAAGGTGGTCGCTATAAAACGCCTGCACCAGCTAATCATTAAGCTACGAAAGACACCTGGGAACCTACAGGCGTACGATAACGTCATAAGAGAGTACATGACTAAGGACATGGCAGAACCCATAGTTCCGAGTGACAACGAGAACGAGTTACTGACTTATTACATGCCACACCAAGCTGTGGTTCGGGAATCAAGCAACACTACAAAGCTTCGGGTGGTTTTCGATGCTTCGTCACATGCATACGAAGCAAAATCACTCAATCAAAACCTTGAGAGCGGACCTAATTTAACCTCGGACCTCGTGAGCTTGCTGCTTAACTTCAGAACGCACAAAATAGCCCTAGTGGCGGATATAGAGAAAGCGTTTTTACAAATTGAAATTGTCGAGACAGACAGAGATGCGCTTCGTTTCTTATGGTTTGAAACGACTCCGCCGGCTTCTGGATCTTTACCACCCATTGAATGCTGGCGCATGAAACGAGTTCCATTTGGAACCACGTCAAGCCCTTTTCTGCTTTCTGCAACCATTCAACATCATTTGAAAAGTGTGGAACATAAGTATCCTGAGACTGTGAAAACTCTTAAGGAATCGTTTTATGTTGATGACTTGCTAACTGGAGTAGATGAAGAAGCAGCAGCCTTGAAGATTTACACGGAAGCCAAGACCATATTTAGCTCTGCTTCCATGACGCTGCACAAGTGGGTCTCAAACAACAAGCGTCTGAAGGAGCGTTTTGAGCAAGACTATCCAAACCACACGACACACCTCGGGTACCTTCCAGGGGTACTGAAGGTACTGGGACTCACCTGGGATCCAGACTCCGATAAATTGACGTTTACGACGAGCTTCAGATCAGAACCGCAAGAGAAAGAAACTAAACGAAGCGTCGTGAGAACGACTGCAAGGCTCTACGACCCCCTGGGGTGGATATCCCCCTTCACTGTCAGAGCGAAGTCGCTGTTTCAGCAACTGTGGAAAAGGAAGGTCGATTGGGATGAGAGCATTCCCGATGATGTGAAAGAAGAATGGTTTCAGTGGTGTGCCGAACTCGACGAACTTAACAAGATTCAAGTGCCACGTTTTTACGGGTTTCTATCGAAGGACCGTTCAGAGAACGTTGCGTTGCACATCTTTGCTGATGCAAGCACCGTAGCCTACGGTACGGTTGCGTACATCTGCAGTGCTGACGTTGAAGGTAACAGCGTATCAACTATTGTGATGAGTAAATCAAGAATAGCACCGGTGAAACCACTAACTTTGGCAAGACTGGAACTGATGGCATGCCTTCTCGCAGCCAGATTATACAAATACCTGACGCAAAGTTTACATGACGTACCAACGAAAACATACTTGTGGACTGACTCCACTATTGCGTGTCACTGGATAAACAGTGACGCCACCCGCTGGAAACCGTTTGTCCAGAACCGTGTCACAGAAATACAGAGTCATACCAATGGAATACGTTGGAGACATTGTCCTGGAAAGGAGAATCCAGCAGACCTAATGACACGCGGCATAAAAGCCAGCCGACTAGTAAATGAGCAACTCTGGTGGTCCGGACCAGAGTGGATCAATAGTCCTGAAGACTACTGGCCTAAGTTGGCTACATCTGCGGACTTAACCGAACAAGTCGCAAAGGAAAGACGGACAACTGAAGTTACACAAACAACTGTACTTCCAGCAACAGCACTTCCAGTAGTAGACATAAACCGCTTCAGTTCTGCCGACAGAGCATTCAGAGTGACAGCTTGGATTCTTCGCTACGTAAATAACTTGCGACGGACGGAAAAGACAAGTGGCCCACTCAGAACGCAAGAAATAAATGAGGCAGAACTCTACTTGCTTCGTCAAGAACAACGAGAACACTTCTCAAGAGAGGTTAGATCCACCCAGGAGAACACGAGACTTCCACGAGATTCTCCTCTTCGAGAACTTTCGCTCTTTATCGATAGTGACGGCCTTCTACGAGTGAAGGGACGGCTACAACACAGCTTGAAACCCTACGGGGAACGTCATCCGATAGTCCTCCCAAAAGCACAACTTTCCAGTTTGTTGGCAATACAATCACACCTTCGTGTGCTTCATGGTGGAGTGAGGGACACGTTAGTCCAACTAAAAGAAAGGTACTGGGTTGTCGGGGGACGGCAGTTGGTAAAACAAACGATCCGAAAGTGTTTGACTTGCCAGCGCTTTAACACACGCCCAGCACAACAAGTGACAGCGCCCCTTCCACCTGATCGGGTGACACGAGCTCCACCCTTTGCCATAACCGGAGTGGACTTCGCCGGCCCACTTTTCGTGAAGAGTTTAGGATCAGACAAGAAATCCTACATTGCACTATTTACTTGTGCTGTCACAAGAGGTGTACATCTGGAGATGGTCAGCGACATGTCCACGAAAACCTTCTTACTAGCCTTTCGTCGATTCATATCGCGAAGAGGCATACCACAAATCATCTATAGTGACAACGCACTTTCATTTAAGAAAGCTAATCGAGATCTGACATGCATCTGGGCTGTCATTAGAACGGAAGAAGTGCGGAACTTTTTTGCAAATGCAAGAATCGAATGGAAGTTTATTGTAGAGCGAGCTCCTTGGTGGGGAGGATTTTACGAAAGATTAGTTGGTTCGACAAAACAAGCATTGAAAAAGACCCTTGGCTCCAGCCGTCTCAATGCCGAAGAATTGACAACGACGTTAACTGAAATCGAAGCAGTCTTGAACTCTCGACCCTTGACCCACGTCTACGTCGAGTCTGGAGAGCCGGAAGCACTTTGTCCTGCTTTCTTCTTGACCGGAAAGCGAATGACTTCTCTGCCAAGCTTGCGACAGCAAGAAATAAGAGACATCTCTTGTGAAAATCTAAGAATTCTTTGGAAGGACAGGCAACGAGCACTGGACATGTTCTGGCGTAGATGGACAAAGGAATATCTAAACGATCTTCGCTCGACGTTGAACACCAGAGCGTCTGAGTGCAAAACGATTAAAGAAGGAGACATCGTGCTCTTGCGCGAAACCATGATACCACGTCAACTATGGAAGATGGGAAGAGTTATGCAAGTGTTCCCAGGACGTGACGGCAATGTAAGATCCTGCAAGTTAAAGCTTCCTGGAGGGAACATTGTCAAACGACCAATTCAACTTCTATACCCCTTGGAAATAACGCAATGAAATGACACTGTCATTTAGGGGGCAGTGTGTTGAAACCATAAAGTGCAAGAGAGACAATATTACCAAGCACCCATACAGGGAGAAGAAAAGAAAGTGTGCACGCCGAGATCAGGAGAAAAGAGGAAGAAGGGGCTCGGCTAAAACGTGCACGAAAGGACGGAACGATGGCGTCGTCACCTTGTGAGCGCATTCCTTTTCTTTGAGTGTCATTTACCTTTACTTTAGCAATTAAATGTTTAACTATCCGTTGTACGGTGTCGGCTCCCCCTGTGAACGTAACAGAGATCGCAATTAAAACGACGATATGCGCTAAACTAAAGCTTTGTTCAAAGTAACTTTAGAGCATATACAGACAGACGTAATATATACGACTGGCATAGCTATCCTAGAAGTTATTCCGTTTTTGCGTTGTAAGTTCTCTTTAGTTTGTGCTAGGTAGGTTATAAGAGTTTTCAAACCCAGAAATGGGCATATTTTTTTTGAGTTGTTAAGTGACATACTCGTTAAGCAAAACATGTCTTAGTAAAGCCGTGCGAATGTCGAACATGAACATTTCTTCGGCTGAGTCTGAACTCATGGGAAACAAATGCACGGCACATAATTCCATTTTATAATTCCCTCCCTTATCAAGGGCTCGAGAATTTCGTCCTTAAAAAAAGTAATCTGTGGAAGGGTTTACTGAGTATTTAAAGGGAAACTCCGGTTGAACGCGAAACCAAAGTAAATAACTGATTTCGCTTTAGTGGCACGAATTTTGATCACAGTTAAAATAATGCGGTCAAAGTAAAGCCTAGCTGCTCTTTAGCAGGTGGACATATAAGGAGATATCTTTTAGTCGAGCAACACTGATCGACGCGTACCGCAGCATCCACCGTGACGTCACGTCGCGGGTGGTGCTGCGGTTGATTCCGCACGTGGTACCGCGTGCCGCAGCATCACCAAGGCTACAGCTGATATCAGTATAGCCATCCCTCTCTAGCAGATAGCTTTGGTTTCGCCGTACACAACCGAAACCAAACTTTGATCCGTGATAATATTTGTAAAACTAACACACAATATATATATATATATATATATATATATATATATATATATATATATATATATATATATATATATATATATAAGGGTGTTTCACGAAACGTGGACAAATTCGATATTGGGAAAACTACGCGTCGCACCAAGAAAAGTCTTTTGTCGTTTTGGACCTGGGCCAGGCCCTATTTAGGAAAATTATTAAAGTCCGAGATAATCATATTAATAATTATCTTCGCGTAATTAACTTTTTTAATATTGTGTTCAAAAGCATGGTTTCAATTAAACACTTGCTCACAATTATCAAAAAACACTAAATCAACAAATTGCACAACGATAGAAGGCATGAAGCATTTGCGGCTTTCTGAAAAGCCGTACAAATTCGACGGGTTTTTGAGTTTCGGTTTGTTATCGGAGCGCACTGATCTCAATGACAATTGCTGGATCGCGCTTCCCGCTCCCGCAAGTGAAGCCACCGGACTTCACTCGCTTGGGATACGATTTGCGGTTTTGCTAGCCTTGAGCTGCGGTTTTCCAGCGTGCGCAGACACGTTTTCTACTCGTTCGTCGTCATTCGCCGAAGAAGTTTTTTAAGACTCTGTGTATTGTTGAGACTTGCCGTTGTGAACACGTGGAAAATTTTACGAAAGCGCAGTGTCGCAGGAAAAAGGCACAACTCGTCGAAAGCAAGGGTCTGGCGGCGTGTTCAAAGCTTCCTTGGCACGCCGAAGTGCCGTGTCTCTGTGCCTTCGCGCGCTTGGATACCGACCAAGAATCGACGCCGTGTGGATGTGTTTTGCGAGTGCAATGTGCGTGAAGCCGTATCAAAAGGTACAACTCGTTGAAAACAAGGGTCGCCGGTCTCGCGGCGTGATCAAAGCTTCCTTGGCACGCCGAGTGATGCATCTTTGTGCCTTCGCACGCTTGGATACCGATCAAGAATTGACGCCGCACCAAAGTTCTGAACGTGTGTCGCGCCTAGATGCCTTTAGATCATTTATATATATATATCGGCCACGGAGTTCTGGATCGTCCAGCTGTTCCGGTGAGTTGCTGTCAATAAAAGGGGGAGATCTGTACGTGTTCTTATGTACTATTGACCATGGCTATGTTCCAAATCTACTCTAATGGATTACGTGGGAGCACGAATAGAGCAACGCTGTGGAGCAAGGAGGGTTTTCGAAAGCAAAAGTACAAGACGGTGAGAATGAAAATCTTTGAAGCGCGGCCGATATGGTCGTGTGCAATCTGTTGACCAATTACAATTAGGCGAGCCGCGCTCAAACGTCAAGTGCAATTAAGTAGGTTGATAATGAGCCAGCACTGATCAGTGATGAGGAGCTGTTGTGCACGGTATTGTGTAAATCGTCTAAGGACGAAAAAAAGACGTACCTTCCCCCCATCTTCCGTCGCTAGTAGACGCTGGATTAAGCTCGTTCCTAAACCGCGAGGGCCGCAAGTATACAGACGTCAGAGTAAAGTAAGACGCTGATCCAGAGGCACATACGTCTTCACGCACATTGCACTCGCAAAACACATTCACACGGCGTCGATTCTTGGTCGGTATCCAAGCGTGCGAAGGCACAGAGACACGGCACTTCGGCGTGCCAAGGAAGCTTTGAACACGCCGCCAGACCGGCGAAACTTGCTTTCGACGAGTTGTGCCTTTTTCCTGCGACACTGCGCTTTCGTAAAATTTTCTACGTGTTCACAACGGAAAGTCTCAACGGTGCACTGAGTCTTAAAAAACTTCTTCGGCGAATGACGACGAACGAGTAGAAAACGTGTCTGCGCACGCTGGAAAACCGCAGCTCAAGGCTAGCAAAACCGCAAATCGTATCCCAAGCGAGTGAAGTCCGGTGGCTTCACTCGCGCTGCAGCGAACAAGCGGGGAAGCGCGATCCAGCAATTGTCATTGAGATCAGTGTCGGAGCGCATCTCAGCCCCGGCGGCACCGCGCCCCGTGGAGAGATAGTGCAACCAGCCTCTGCTGCGTCGCGCGATGACAGCGCAGCAGAGGTTGGTTGCAATATTTCTCCAAGGTGCGCGGTGCTGCCAGGGGCCGATATGCGGCTCGAAGAACAACCCGAAACTTAAAAACCCGTCGAATTTGTACGGTTTTTCAGAAACCCGTAAAATGTTTCGCGTGCCTTCTATTGTTCTGCAATTTGTTGATTTAGTGGTTTTCGATGACACTGAGCAATTTTCTAATTGAAACTATGCACTTAAACACAATATTAAAAAAGTTAATTACGGAAAAATAATTAACAATTTAATTATCTCGGACATTAATAACTTTTCCTAAATAGGGCCCTGGCCCAGGTCCAAAACGACACAAGCCTTTTTTGTTGGTGCGACGCGTAGTTTTCGCAATATCGAATTTGTCCACCTTTCGTGAAGCACCCTATATATATATATATATATATATATATATATATATATATATATATATATATATATATATATATATATATATATATATATATATATGTATATATATATATATATATATATATATATCCTGTAATCCAGGGACACTGACTGAGCTGAAAACAGTCGTTTTCCCAAATTCGACAATATTGACCGGAGTTGCCGTTTAACCAATAATCTATTGCGACAAGTTGCCGATTTTATATGTTGTTCATGATCTTCGTCCAAATGTTTCTTAATGTAATTGTGGCATGCATTTACAATAATTTCGTCTCTTTCTTGCATCTCTTGTCTGTGTCAAGCATTTCAGGCATAACAAATGACTTGCATTCGAGAACTGAATGCTTCAATTCTTCGTTTCAGCTAAAAGGGGCCCTGCAACCACTTTTTTACTGATTTTTAATTTGCACAAACTAAACGTAGTAACTTGAATTTGAACGTAGTAACTTGAATTTGAACGTAGTAACTTGAATTTGAACGAACTGAACGTAGTAACTTAATAAAACTTTTCTTTTCTCGAAATTCGCTTTATTTTAAAAGTTATAGGCACATTAAAATTACAAATACAACCGAAAAATGAGCTCCTCCATGACGTCCCTGGTCCTGGCTTGGGTGGCTAATGGTAGAAGCGAAGCGACTGGCCAGTCGGCTGCGGCTTACGTTGATGGTTGCTTCCCCTGCAACCGCGTGCGCTCTAACCGATCGTTGCTTGCTTCAGCCCTCCACCGCGCTTGCTGGCATGGATTTTCCGCGTCTGTCGGAGTTGGAGCTCCGAATCCTCGATAGAAATGCGGAGCTCGGAGTAGCACCGTACGAGGACATGTAGTCACGCCACGCACACGCGCGGCAGCCCGACGGACCTGGCCTAGCCAACCTAACCGGATTTGTACTTTCCCGCAAGCCGTGGTGACCGAGGAATGTCGGGAGCGAAGGGAAGACGGGAAAAGGAGGTGAGGCCGAGGAGATAGAGAGACTTACGCGGGAATAAAAATGGTTTGGGACGCTCACGTGAATACTGTATACTTCTTCGCCTACACTGCGTCCCAACAGGCACTCCTCAGCGTCCGAATCGCGCTGGTGAAGCCTCTTGGCTCCAACTCGACGACGCTCAAGTTCCGGACAAGTCCGGGCGGGTCTCCTGTGCTTTCGCGGGGAGACAACTTCGTACTTTCGCTTTTTGCAAAAATGTAGCGCCGGCGTCGTGCGTCGTCTGCTAGGATGCTCGGGCCATATGGCCTTCGAGATTTCGAAGAGAGCGCGTTTCGGAATCATACGAGGGGCGCCTGCGCCCCTCTTCCACCGCTTCCACCACTTGGTGGCGGGTATGTCGAAGGGTCATTTCTTGGTTCCGTACTTTCTTAACTGCATTTGTTTCTTTTCTCATCTTCAGTGCTGGACAAAAACTACTTCCATAAATATTTGAAACTGTTTGCGCCACTTCTATTTTGTATTTCAACTAAAAAAAAAAGCCTTTACCTGCTTTGACCGGACGTAAGGCACAAGCTGACCAGAACGCACAACGTCACGATTTCCTCACATGCCACACTGATGTTTAGTTACTCTCTCCGTTCCCGCGGTGTTGCCCGAACCACAAGAGATGTGGAAACAAAAAAAAATGGTAGACGCTTAAATGGAATTGCAGGGCCCCTTTAAGCTCAGATGCAGCCCACGCTACGAGGTAATTAAACCAATCAAACAGCGTGTAAAGCGCGACTCACTAGTCCTTTTCTGTTTATGATTGGTTCAGTGACGTTAGAACACGTACAGAAACATGACGAACACCATGATGGGGTGCTTTGGATGCTCTCTGATTGGTCCCATCAGCTCGTAGCGGCTTGACTTTAGGTGAAATAAAGTATATACGCGACAGCAGCCACTGGCCGCTTTTACAAGCATGCTGCAGTAGCGTATCGAATTGAGACGGAACCAGTCACACGCGCCCTGTCCCTCCGTTCCTTCTTTTAGAGCGCAGCTCTTAGGCGCCCGTTTCCAGCTTGAGCGGCGTCGCCGCCGGCGTAACCGCGCGGTGCATTATGGGACGCATGACGTCGCTGGTGATGTCACTGATGACGTCATCAGTGACGATGACGATGCCAATGACGTCATCAGTGACGATGACGATGACGTCATCAGTGACGATGACGTCATCATCAACGTCACGTGACCTCAAAGGGGTCACGTGACCCCGTGAGGTCACGTGACCCTCGTGAGGCGACGGCGACGCCGCTCGGAGGAAGGAGTAGCAGACAAGAGGAGGAGGTGAGGAGGAGGGAGGAGGAAAATACCTTCCCTTCAGTACCCTTCCCTCGTCCTCCTCAAGAGCTGCGCTCTAATTCGGCATTACAGGGAGTTGTAAACGGCTTTCACTTTTTTCTATACCCAATCCCAATCGTCAATCTCGATTCGATGCGCTGGGGTCGCATCCTTGTATCTGCGACTTCTAACAGCTAAAATTGTACAGCTATTTCATACCGAAAAACCATGTTTTGCTATCCGGATTCTGGTACTGGAAATCTATCTGGACTTCATCAGTATTTCAGGTTTCCAGAAATTATTCTTCTGCCTGCAATCTGGATTTCAAGTTCCAGAAACAATTCCAGTTAGATTTCCAATCCCATAATCCAGATAGTGAAAAGTAATACTGGGTTTTTCGGTAGGGAAATATGTCTACGCTTCTTTCTACATGCTGCGTTTTTTGGCGTTTTTATTGGCAAAACAGCGATCTTATTTTCTACCTACAGATATGAAGCTTTGTAAGTTGTCCGTAGTTGAATGCCGAGTACGCTTACTGGCAAAGCTTGTGACGACATCGAAGATGGTCAGCGGCCACGTTGCCTCCTCGCGGGACACTTGAAAAGTTTCGATGATACCGACGTAGACTATGCCGAATACCCTGAATCCCAGGCTCCCCATGAACAAACACAAGCTGCAGGAAATCAGAATGATCCAACTCCATCGGGAATCTAGCCCAAAGACTGGATGCCTCTTCAGAGATTCCATGACAGCGACGTTCTTAGACGGAACAGTTCCTAACTAAGCAGTTCTGAAATAAAAAGAAAAGCAAAACAAGAAAATTAAGTTACTTTGTTTTGACCCTTCTATTTGCGTTTTAAAGATTTTTCATGCTACGTGTGCTCGGGCAAATGTAGGTTGTTCTGCGTAAACCCTCGTGTACAAGACTCGCCATTATGTTGTGCCCAAGAATTATGAATTTAAAAATAAACGAGACTCGTACTTTATTTAGGCGTTGAATAGCTTTTACAGGGTTTGTTTTTACCGCTCCATTCGCTCCACATGTTTTCGGGCTAAAAACCCACGTGTCCCGGGGTAGGTAAACATGTCATCTCAACTGCAGCAAGCTTAATATATTACTCTCCACTTAGACAAGGATTGCATTTTGAAGGGACTGCAACACGTCAGTGTGAAGAAGTCATGAAAAGACATATGCAAGGGAGAAAAAAATATTTAGCAGCCTGAATGGAAAAAGGATGTAAAAAAAAAATACAACGAAAAAGACAAATTTTTTTGTGCCGTATTTACGGTGCAAAACGAATTTGTAGTTGGTGCCGGCCACTATATTGACGTGGTAGGCCCGAGCTGCGGGGATGCGTTTTGAGCCCGTCGTCAGGGCGCAACCACGTGACCAACTACATATACCCCTCCCCCCTCCCTTCCCCCATCTTCTAAGTTCGTTTTTATTTTCACCGCGTTCTCCTCTCTCACTCTCGACGTATTTGTCTCTGCGTTTGTGTCCTTCGTTTGTCTTTTTTTTCGCTACAAGGTGGAATTCAGACAGCGGGCTGAAATGCGTTAACGCATTACCGTAGCCGGCGAAGCAGTTAAAGGGAGTTTTTGTAGATGGTTTCGGCCATATTGCAACGATCTCCGCAACCCGCAACGATACCCGGAACCCTGCATTAAAGGCCATCGGCGCGCAGGCGCAGTAGCGAATTCTTCGTTGCGGAGGGCTTAGCGGAAGGGGAAACACGGTCTACGAAAACTCCATAAGATCTTCCTTTGTGGTTGACGTCCTTCGTCAAAAAAAGTTCTTTTTTTTGTTTTGGTTTTGACATTTCGAACTTTGGAGCTTCGGAGTTCCGACTGGAAAGTGATCGAAAGTGCGCGGTCAAACAAATATTTTGCGTGTAGGCGGTGTCGCGGTTCAACACGCATCTTCAGAATACACATGTGCAGTGGACTGCAGTTTTATTAGCTTTTAAATAATGTGATGTGTAAAACAATAAAACAAAACTCCTTTTACGTTAGGTGTTAGGCGGCACGTAACGTTTGCTTGGTGCGGCACCGTTGCTTTTTAATTAATTTATTTCACGTCTTTTATGTACACAAAGGAGCGGAATGTAGTGTCAAAAATTTTACAGCTGATTGGAAAATGCGTGTATCTCATACAACCGCGCCAGAACTTTTGTTCGTTCGCACCGGTCAAGAAACATCAAGGAGGCAATGTTAGCATTCGCAACCTTTAATTTAACATTTGGATCGTTACGTCGTTAGCCCGTTCGTTATACACGACCCAGAAAGGAAATCGAAACTAAACAAGGAACTCGGGAAAAACAGTTAAAAACAGGCCGGGAGTCAAATGCAAGGCGAGCCTCTAACCATACGAAGGTGCGTTCACCCGATATGGAGGCACGAAAAGCGTGCAAAACTTTACAGTGTTACAGGTGTACGCACTTACACTTCGCCTTTGTTGTTGACTCAGACGTTTAAATGAGACGCGTCCCAAAATGACGTACGAGCTCAGAACATCGCTGCCAAGCGCGTGACGTGTACGCGTGGATACGAAAGAATCAACTGTCCACCTAGTTTCACACACACGCTGGAGATATTTCCACTGCCAACTAGGACAGAAATTTCTTCTATGGTGAATTCGGCGCGCAGATCGCGAGCGCTCCAGAAGCGCTCGATTTGGAGCGCGCATATTCGGCTCGCAGATCTGGCTCGAGTTCATCTCTGGCAGTGATCGCACCGTGGAGTGCCTCAACCCCGCCGAACTTGATCCGCGGGATTTCACAGATCTTGGCGGAAGTGGAGAGCCGTTGACAGAAGCGCGCTACGTCATTTCCTTTAACTCGGCAGTGCGCACGAGGCCGCCGGACCGCGACGCGACGAGGCCGCCGGACCGCGACGCGACGAGGCCGCCGGACCGGCCGGACATTCGCGACGAGGCCGCCGGACCGGCCGACCGGCATGCTGCCGTCGAGTTGGATCTGATCGGATGCGTCGGTTGTTTTACGCGGGATTGTGACGGCTCGGGCGCTTCAACCTGGCGTAGATAAGGGATGCAAAGCCAGGACTGGAGCGTGGCAAATCCCAACCGCTGACATTTGGGATCGTGAGAGGAAGGAGGAGAAAAAGAACGGTAGAAAATCGGAAGGAGGCAGGCGGAAGGTGAGGCCTGTTCATTTTGCCGCCACTGATTGTTTACCTTTTCAACACTGCATGCCGCCGGCGTTTTCTCGTGCAATAAAGCAACAACAGATTAGGCAACGACCGTGCAAGTGATGGTTTGTTACGTCTTTATGTTTCTTAAAGTCGTACCAGCAATCTGAACCGCACCGATGTCAATCGCTAAGCATGCCCCGCCACTTCGAGGCGGCCGAAATGTATGTGGCGGTGGCGAACGCGGACGTTTCTCGTTATTTGTGACCGGCTTCGTAGACGGATATTTTCACCTGGCCTGTGTCGCGTGTTATTTCTTCAGCTAAGCAGTGAAAGTTGTCACTGGTCATCGGAAAGATCAGTCGGTTGAACTGAGACTTTGGTCAACTTGTCAAGTTCTAGCAGCGGCCATATTGAACGGCCGATCGTCTCGGGCGAATCGGTGGGTCGCTCCAAAATATAGCGCAAAAAAAAAACAAGGTAAAAAAAGAAAAAACAGCATTTGGGAAAACATGTTATTTGCTGCCTTTTCCGTTAAAGATATTGTCACGAATAACGAAGTGACAAAACAAAGGAATAACTGAGAAAACTGAAACGTTTAATGGGGCGAACTTGTGCCCAAAAATAAAAGGAAAAAGGAAAGATAACAACAGAGCGTCGCGAGCGTCGAAAGCGGCGAAGCAGCAGGATCGAACGCTGAGGCGAAACTGACTGCGGCTCGCCAAGCGGAGCCCCTTATGTACACGCGTGAGGTTCTGGAACAATCGGCGTAGAATGTTCGACGCGTAGAACATTCGGACCTCGAACAAGCAACAGGATTCTCGAATTTACCAGAAAACCAAACTGCAGGGATAAACAAAAGACACGTCGCTCCCAGGAATCGAACCCTGGCTTTTCGCGTGGAAGGCAGGCACGATAACCGTTAGGCCACGCGCGCGCTGCCTACTTGGCCAGCTGCGCGCGCGGCATTACTCCCCCTTTAAAAAGTGCATCGCCCCGATGCAACACAAAGCAAAACAAAATAAAAAAGAACGATAAACCAAAGAGTCATTTGCAACACATAGGGTCCACAGTCCTATCGAGCGTAGTACGGCTTTAGGCGCACGACGTGGACGACTTCAGGTCGTGGTGGGCGGCGTGATGATGTTCTTGTTCCGTCGGGCATCACCTCGTAGTTCAGATCTCCAAGTCGACGAAGAACCTTGTAGGGTCCGAAATACCGTTTTAGGAGTTTCTCGCTGAGGCCACGGCGGCGAATCGGTGTCCAGACCCATACTCTGTCTCCAGGCTGGAAATGGACGTCCCGGCGACGAAGGTTGTACCGGCGTGCGTCAACTCGCTGTTGCTCTTGAATCTTGATTCTTGCCAGTTGACGAGCTTCCTCCGCGCGTTGACAGATCAGTTGAGCGTCGTCGTTGCCATCGTCGGTTGACACGTGAGGCAGCATGGCGTCCAGCATTGTGGTAACCGTCCGGCCATGTACCAGTTGGAACGGCGTCATTCCTGTGGTTTCTTGTACCGCTGTGTTGTACGCGAATGTGACGTACGGCAACACCTCGTCCCACGTCTTATGCTCCACGTCGACGTACATGGAGATCATGTCGGCGATGGTCTTATTGAGCCGCTCTGTTAGCCCGTTGGTCTGCGGGTGATAAGCGGTGGTTCGTCGATGGCTGGTGTGACTGAGCCGAAGTACCTCTTGAGTCAGCTGTGCCAGGAAAGATGACCCTCGATCTGTGATCAGCACTTCAGGTGCGCCGTGTCGAAGGAGAATGGACTCGACGAAAAACTTGGCGACTTCCACCGCTGTTCCCGATGGGAGGGCTTTCGTCTCGGCGTATCGTGTAAGATAATCGGTCGCGACGATAATCCACCGGTTCCCTTGCGTCGATGTTGGGAACGGCCCAAGCAAATCCATTCCGACCTGCTGGAAGGGCGTAGTCGGGGCAGATATCGGCTGCAAGAGTCCTGCTGGCTTTGTCGGAGGCTTCTTACGTCGTTGGCACTCATGGCACGACCGTGTGTACAGATGGACGGTTTTCGGGAGTCTTGGCCAGTAGTACTTGTCACGAATCCGGGCGAGCGTCCTGCTGTAGCCAAGGTGTCCAGCCGTCGGGTCGTCGTGGCATGCTTGAAAGATTTCTTCTCGCAGGCTGGCAGGCACAACCAGCAGCCAGGCAGGGTTGCTGGTTCCGAAGTTCTTCTTGAAGAGCACACCTCGCCGCAGAACGAAGCTTGACAAGTCTCGGGCCAGGACTCGCGGAACGGAACTTCCTTGACCTTCGAGGTGGTCGATCACGGCGCGAAGCTCCGGGTCGTCTCGTTGAAGTGCTCCCATGTCGATATCTGTAACTGCTCCGAGAAAACGAGCGTCATCGTCGTCGTCGGTGCTGTCGGGAGGAGATTCGACTGGGGCCCTAGACAAGCAGTCGGCGTCATTATGCTTGCGGCCAGACTTGTGCACAATGGTTACGTCGAATTCTTGCAGTCGCAGACTCCAGCGAGCGAGGCGTCCTGACGGGTCCTTGAGGTTCGCGAGCCAGCAGAGGGCGTGGTGGTCTGTGACCACGCGGAACAGGATACCGTACAAGTACGGACGGAACTTGGTTATCGCCCAGACGACAGCAAGGCATTCTTTGTCGGTCGTTGAATAATTTTGTTCTGCCTTAGACAGCGCCCGGCTTGCGTAAGCAATTACTCTCTCTGCCCCTTCTTGTCGCTGAACGAGCACCGCACCGAGACCGGTATTGCTGGCGTCCGTGTGTATTTCTGTCTCCGCCGACTGATCAAAATGTCCGAGGATAGGGGGCGACTGCAGCCTTCTCTTGAGTTCGTCGAACGCTTGTTCTTGTTCTTCTCCCCACTGGAACTGCACGTCGTCCTTCGTCAGATGCGTCAGCGGTGAAGAAATCTGTGCAAAGTCACGCACGAAACGTCTGTAGTAGGCGCACAGCCCAAGGAATCTACGGACGGCCTTCTTGTCCGATGGCTTGGGGAATTCGGCGACAGCGGACGTCTTTGCAGGATCAGGGCTTACACCCTGAGCACTCACGACGTGGCCCAAGAATTTCAGCTCTCCATAGGCGAACCGGCACTTCGAAGGCTTGAGTGTCAGCCCAGCAGATTTGAAGGCCCGTAGCACGGCTCGGAGTCGTCTGAGGTGCTCGTCGAATTCGGTTGCGAACACGACAACGTCGTCGAGGTAGACGAGACAGCTCTGCCATTTCAAGCCGGAAAGGACGGTGTCCATAACACGCTGGAAGGTTGCCGGCGCTGTGCACAGCCCGAACGGCATCACTTTAAATTCATACAGTCCGTCCGGTGTGACGAAGGCCGTCTTCTCACGATCTCGTTCGTCGACCTCAATCTGCCAGTACCCGCTCTTCAAGTCCATCGACGAAAAGTATCGGGCATGGCGCAGCCGGTCCAGGGTGTCGTCGATGCGGGGCAGCGGATAGACGTCCTTCTTTGTTACTGCATTCAGCCGGCGGTAGTCCACGCAGAACCTCAGGGTTCCGTCTTTTTCTTCACTAGGACTACTGGGGAGGCCCACGGACTGTTTGAGGGCTGGACGATATCGTCATCAAGCATTTCCTGAACTTGCTTCTGGATAACTTCCCTTTCTTTCACGGAGACTCGGTACGGTGGCCGATGCACAGGGAGAGCGTCGTCATCAGTGATTATTCGATGTTTCGCAACCGTCGTTTGGCGCACCTTCGACGACGTGGAGAAGCACTCACTGAACTCGGCGAGAAGGTCACTGAGTTGTCGTCGTTGCGGGGCTGGGAGGGATGGGTCGATGTCGAGCTCTAATGGCGTGGTTCTCTTGTGCTGCGTCGGAGAGGCGTCGTCTGAGATAACGGCGATCGCGCCTGAGTCCGGAATTTCCTCGACGAAGCCCACAGCTGTACCCTTTGTAAGGTGCTGCGACTCTTGCCGGAAGTTGGTGACAAGGGCTACGGTACACCCGTCCTGGATCTCGATTACGCCTCTTGCAATGCCAATCCCTCGTCCAACGAGAAGTTGGGCGCTTCCTTCCAAGAGTGCTACACCGCAGGTGGCTTCTTCGGTCCCGACGGGTACAAAGACACTCGACAGCGGCGGCAGGTTTACATGGCTGGCAAGGACTCGCACTGCAGCTAACGTCGCTTTGGGATTTTCCGCCGATGGGACAGGTTTCCGAAGCGTCAGCCTGTTCTCCGCAAGGTCGATGATGGCGCCGTATTCGCACAAGAAGTCCATTCCGAGAATGACGTCCCTCGAACAGTCTTGCAGAATGACGAACTTGACAGGGCAGGTTTCACCGTGGATCTCAACGCGAGCAGTGCACCTGCCGACAGGCGTGATGAGATGTCCGCCGGCGGTTCGTATCTGCGGTCCGTCCCACGACGTCATAACTTTCCGAAGGCGGCGAGAGAGTCTCCCACTCAAAACGGAGTAGTCTGCTCCGGTGTCGACGAGTGCCGTCGCGTCGTGGCCGTCGATGATAACGTTGAGGTTATTCGACACTGTTACAGAAACGTCGTTTCGGGGCGTTGCGGCGTTAGAGTGGGAGAGCTCCGACGATCTTGGAGGATCTTGGCATCGTTCGTCTTCGGCAACACCACCTCCCGGCATTGCCGCGCCTAGTTTTCCCGACGGGAAGCGATGGGTGACAGGCTGTCTCGGCGAGACCGGCGGAAGGGCGATGGCGAGCGGCGGGGAGACGGTGAACGGAATCCTCGGCGGGGAGACGACTCAGGGGATGAAGAGCGGCGGAGGTAGTCCTCGATGTCCCGAGGTCGCTCTCCGAGACGTGGTCGAGGGTCGTTGGGCGCATACCCTCGTAGGCCCAGCTGGCGGTAGGGGCATCGTCGGTAGATGTGGTTGGCTTCCCCGCAGTGATAGCACAACGGGCGTCGATCGGCCGTCCTCCACACGTCAGTCTTTCGCGGCGCAGCTTGTTCTGGGCGGACGTGCGCCCGATCTTCTTGGCGTCGGGAATACTGCGGCGCTGGAGGATCACGTCGGGGTGGCGCCGTATACTGGTGAGCTGGGGGCGGTGGTCGTCGGGTAGCTGCGGCGTAACTCAGCGTGGGTGGTTCGGGAGTGGCGCTGACGAGAACTTCTGGCTGCAGCGCCTGATGTACTTCTTCCCTGACAATCTCGGCGATTGAGGGCGGAGCTGGGCTTGCGGCAGCAGGTAGAAGCTTCTTGATCTCCTCCCGGACGACGTCCCGGATTATCTGCCGCAGGTGTTCGATGCCGACACCATCGACATCGGAGCGAGGGGGCGAGACAGCCGGAGCCGTTGACACACCGGCGAGTCGTTGATAGTGCACAGCTCTGGCCGACAGCGCTCGCTCGATGTTGGTCGCCTCGGCCACGAAGCCGTCTACCGTCGTCGGGGGGCTGCGGACAAGGCCACCGAAGATTTCGCTCTTGACGCCCCTCATGAGGAAGCGCAACTTCTTCTCCTCGGTGGCTTGCGGGTCGGCGCGTGTACAGAGTCGTAGCACGTCTTCAACGTAGCTGGTCACACTTTCGTCGGGGGCTTGTGTCCGCGTCTGGAGCAGGTCCTCCGCATTCTGTCGCCGGTGTTGGTTCGAGAAGGTTCGCTTCAACTGGGTGACGCAGATGTCCCACGAAGTGAGCGAAGCCTCGTGGTTTTCGAACCAATGCCTCGCAGTACCCTCCAGCGAAAAGTAGAGGTTTTGGAGACACTGCTCCGCAGTCCACCCGTTGTGGCGCGCCACACGCTCGTAGTGCTTGATCCAGTCTTCAACATCCTCGTGGATCTCGCCGTGGAAGGGAGTGGGCGTACGGGGTGCGGCGGGCAGGTAGACGAGGGCAGGAGCGGCGGGGGTCGGCGACTGGTTGGCCATCGTCGGCCTCGTTGGCTGCTTGGTCCTGGGTGGCAGAGGTCCGAATTCCGGGTGTAGGCCTTGGGTGCGACGACTGAACCGGATCTCAGTAGTGCCTTCGTTGGTTCTTCCTGGGCTTGGCGTCGGACTTGCACTGCGGGCCCTCGGAGGGGTACGCGGCAGGGGCATGCGGTACCCCGCACCTCCACCAAAATGTCACGAATAACGAAGTGACAAAACAAAGGAATAACTGAGAAAACTGAAACGTTTAATGGGGCGAACTTGTGCCCAAAAATAAAAGGAAAAAGGAAAGATAACAACAGAGCGTCGCGAGCGTCGAAAGCGGCGAAGCAGCAGGATCGAACGCTGAGGCGAAACTGACTGCGGCTCGCCACGCGGAGCCCCTTATGTACACGCGTGGGCTTCTGGAACAATCGGCGTAGAAGGTTCGACGCGTAGAACATTCTGACCTCGAACAAGCAACACGGATTCTCGAATTTACCAGAAAACCAAATTGCAGGGATAAACAAAAGACGCGTCGCTCCCAGGAATCGAACCCTGGCTTTCCGCGTGGAAGGCACGCGCGATAACCGTTAGGCCACGCGCGCGCTTTTTTTTTTTTTATTTATTGCCAGGTAGACATGGGATTGCTGTACAGATACGTTGTTCACAAACACGTCAGCGAAACTTCAGTGAGCGTGGAGTGCTTATACAGATCTTATTGTAGCCAGGTTGTCTAGGACTGGCAACCAATCTGGGCCATCTCCTGAAAAGCTGTACACTTCCCTAATTTTTCGGATGCTTTCAGTAAAATACAGGCACACAGGTCGCGCGTCGACGTCTGCATGCCGCACTGCCATGCGGCTCCTCCAAATACTGTGGAGTCCTACGACCATAATTAAATCATATGGCACAGAGTCCGTGACTATCAACTGGCAGATACCGTATCCCATGTCCATTCAACGGGAGGTCTTTTTTCAACGTTCGCTGAAGAACGTCCCAGTAAAACACTGCATCCCAGCAGTTTAAGAACACATGCTCGATAGTTTCGGGTTGCTTACACAAAAAACAATTCACAGACCAGGGAACGTACACACCTTTTTCATGTAGCCATGTTTTAACCGACAGCGTCCCAGTATGTAATTTAAAGAAAAACGTTTTCATATTAGCAGGTACCAGCATTTTTTTAACCCGACTGAGTACATCCTGTCCAGGGAGAGCACTGTACAACATTCGATAAATGGGAGGTGAAAAAGACATTTCTATTAAATCTTTCGTTAGGCGTTTTCGTGACACATTGCATAAATATTCTAACGAAAAACGAGCTACTAAAAATCTGTAAGCACCAACAACTTCTTTTAAATAGGCACTAAGTGGCCCAGACCCTCCGTCACAGGATGAAACGATAAAATCAGGTAAGGCGTCACACAAATGAACCTGAAAAACCGCACGCAAAAAGGGATTGGTTTGATCCCGCAGGAAGATAAAGCGGTTAACAACTTGTCGAATAAAGAGATGGGCCAAAGAGAGGCCACCAGATCGGACACGTCGAAACAGGTTCACCCGACTGGTTCGCTCCCAAGAGGAGGCCCAAACGAAAACAGCGAAAACACGATGCAACCTTTGAATGGAAATACGAGAACAGTGCAGTACTTGAAGAAGGTACCATACCTTTGCAACAAAAAATAGGTTACACACAGTGGCGCGTGCGAACATTGACATATGACGGCAACCGCTCTGCGTTGCTTTATCATGTAACTTATCAGCTTCTTCGCGCCACAAATGTGCATTATCACGGTAACACTCTAGTGGGACGCCTAGATAACGGGTTGGTAAGGTCTCCCATTCGATATTTTCGTACACTCTCGGCTTCGATGGCCACTCGCCATGCCAGAAACCCAAACACTTTGACCAATTCACTGAACACCCAGTTTGCAGACAAAAGGTCTTTGTGATTTCAATTACTTTTTTAACACTCTCTGTATCAGTGCAAAATATCGCAATATCATCCGCGTAAGCCAGTATTCGGACTTCGCACGTGTTCAGAGCAAAACCGCGAACGCTCTGTTCATGAATAATGCGCAAACAAAAGGGTTCTATATACAAAGCAAACAATAGTGGTGACAGCGGGCATCCCTGCCTTACCGAAGATCTGACAGGGATGCGTTCGCTTACACGCTTATTGATAATCAAGCTCGTTGTGCAGTTTCGGTACGCCATCCGCACTCCTTCTAAAATTACAGACCCTACCCCTATATGTTCCAAAACACTAAAGAGGACATCATGAGACACGCGGTCGAAGGCTTTTTCTAAGTCTAGCTGTAACATCGCAACCTTCCTTAACTCTGAGTCGCAGCACTCCAAAATACTGCGAGCGACATGAATGTTAGTTAAAATACTTCGACCCCGTATGCCGCACGTCTGGTGCGGCCCCACAACATTCGTGATCACGCATTGCAATCGTCTAGCGAGGACTTTCATTAGTATTTTGTAATCTATGTTAGTGAGCGTTATAGGACGATAAGATTTTACACTACGAAGTTTAACGGGATCGTCACACTTAGGGATCAATATCGTATGCGTGCGCAGAAACGATGGCGGTAAGAATTTTTGGTCATACGCTTCAGTAAAAACATCTAACAAAATAACTGCAATCTCATGCTTAAACGTCTTATAGAAAAGTGCGGTCAACCCATCCGGGCCTGGCGATTTCCCAGGTTTCAAATCATCTATCGCAAATGTTATCTCCGACAGGCTTATCGGTTCTTCTAGAAAAGCTTTTAAATTACTATCTATTGTCGGCAGTAAAGACAAGAACTCGCTTTCAAACGCCGCCTTTTGTGAGGCATGACGACTGAAAAGATCCGTGTAGTGTTCGACGAAAGCCTTTTCTATAAACTTTTTCTCGCCAGACAGAACGCCGTGGTGTTCGATTTCAACTATTTCATTGCCGCGCGCGTATTTCTTTTCCGCGGCAACCATCCTTTTTGTGGGCGCTTCTCCAACCAAGAATCTTTCCGCACGGGCTCGTATGGCGGCTCCCCTATATCTTTCCTGATCTATGATCTCGAGTTGGGCTTTTAGGTCATTAATGTCATTCATAAAACGGCCGGGAGTTCGGCATTCTTCCCGTAAAAGTTTCTTCAGGTTATCACGCAACACATCTTCGTTTTTCTTTTCTTGGAACTTCAAGGAACACGCCTTCTCAATTGCGGTGATTTTTACCTCCTGCTTGAAGGTCTCCCACTTCTCGATGACACACCCTCCCTTCAGCTCTGCTTCCTGCCATTTCTCCTTGACTAAGTGCCGAAAAGACTCATCTCGAATCAGCTTCGCGTTAAGTTTCCACTGTTCCCACGAAAAAGGTGGTCCGTTTTTCTTGACACCTAATTGAAAACTAACGAGACAGTGATCGCTAAAGGAGACGTTGTCGACCGAGTAACGACCACATAGGGGAACCAGATCCGACGAAATGTATATTCGGTCCAACCTGGCGTGACTGTTACCTTGGAAGTGGGTGTACCCCAGACCCTTTGCACGAGGCACGCAACCCGCAATATCTTCCAACTCATAGTGCCCAATAAGATTATTTAAAGCCATAACACTGGCGTCTCTGTAGCGCCCTCCATTGGAGCGGTCCTCACTTCTGCAAACACAATTAAAGTCTCCTAGAAATATAATAAGTCGGTCGCACTGGCAAAACCCATAAATATTTTCAAAAAACATTCTGCGCTCATCGGGCTTATTGGGAGCATAAACACAGATTACCCGCCACTCAAGGCTATAAGCGGTGAAATCACACATAACAAACCGGCCGGACGGGCATGTCGTAACAGTGTGGACGACAGCACCAACAGTTTTCTTAAGGAACAAGCAGCAACCTGCAGACAAACCAACAGCGTGACTTACGCAGACTTCATAGCGCGACAGAAACGACCGCAACATGCTGTCGGTTTGACCCTCACTCTCTACTTTGGTCTCTTGAATGGCCACGATATCTAGCTCATGCTCGGTGAACAGTCGGTAGAGCTGCTGTTGCCTGCGCCTAGCTGCGAGACCCCGCACGTTCAGCGTAGCGACACGTAATGAACCTTCAAGAGACACTACCATTGAGCAAGTTTCAACCCTCGAGCATAGCGCTCACCTATGTGCCTGAAAGGAAGCTGCCGCAGCACCAGAGAGTCACTGCTCGTCGCCTCGGGGTAGAGCCGTCGAGCCGCCACGGGGTACAGCCGACGAGCCGCCACGGCCACCTCTTCGGCATCCCCTCTTGCTCGCCGCCTCTTGCAGGCCCGACTCTGAGCGAGAGCCAGCCGTGTTGGTCGTCACTGTCGTCTCGTTGAACGGTCGCTTGGCAGCCTTGGCCTCGAAGTCCATTTCACCCGCGTCTTCACCCTCGGAGGCCTTTGTCGAGTCACTCGCGGCCGGTGCCTCCTGCGCCGCCACCTTCACTTCGCTCGCAGATTCGCCGCTAAGTCCATCTCCCAGTGCCGTAGGAGTGGTCAACGCCTGATTTTGCGCGACACACTGCGCCGTGCTGGCATCCGCTCCCGTTGTCTGGAGCTCTGCTGGTGATGGAGCTATCGCCGTGGGTGACGCTGCCTCCTCCGCCTCAGCCTCGTCCATGACGTGGCTCATACCCGTGTCGTCAGCGGTGTGGCTGGCGACGGCTCGGGCGTACGACCGCACGCAGTCCCTTGCGTCGTGCCCGAAGGCTCGACATTCCTCGCACCTAGGCACCCTGCACTCACGCCGTATGTGTCCCGAGCGACGACAGCGAAGGCACACCGGCGCGCGCCCAGGAACGACCACAAGTACTGTGCCTCCTAGGAACCGGAGCTGGTGAGGAAGGGACTCCGGCGTCATGCCATCCCGAAGCACCAGGCGCACGACGACTGTCGTGGTGTCCACGTCCGACAGGCCCTCGACCTTCCACTTTTCGCGGGTGACTCCCTTAACTTCTCCGTAGGCTTCAAAGGCTCGACGAATAGTGTCCACGGGCACGTCAAACGCCACCCAGTGAACCTTGACCTTTAATTCCCGCTTGTTGGGGTCGATTACCAGACACAAGCGGTCTTTCACTTGCAGTTGTCCCGTCGCCAGGAGCTTCTCCTTGGCTGCAGCAGTATGCAGCTTTAGAAGCCACACGTGTCCCATTTGAAAGGCGCCCAGGCCCTCCACTTCTTCCCGGACACCCACCTGGTTCAGCGGCCGAACGAAATCTTCTACTCGATACGGACGTCCCCGGGTGTCAGCGTGCAGCACAAGGCTGCGGTTCATAGCTTCGCCGGAGGGAATCGAGGGCAAAATAACCGCGTAGTCATTCGGCAAACCGCCGAAGCCAGTATCACCACGGCTAGAAACCGCCGTTATCGTCAGTCGCTGAAGAGCGCTCCATCGCACGTCCGTTCGCTATCGCGTCCGGCGGTGGAATCGCGGCCACGCGCGCGCTGCCTACTTGGCCAGCTGCGCGCCCGGCAATATTGATTAGAGCAAACTCTATATAAAATAAATCGTCGATGGCCTATTGGGGAGGAGGAGCGACCGTGATGCCCCAAGCGGTTAACTTTAGAACTACACGGATGGGGACAACAAATACATTAACTAAGCGTTCGGCCGACATAACCGAACGCGGCGTCAGCGTTCGGCTGGAGTTCGTGTTCACCGGTGAGGGGGAGGAGGGGCCCTTATGTTTCCACTCCGGCCTGCACGAACAATGCAGCATGCACGGTCCCAGCTCAGCACAAAAGCCGAAGTGGGTCAAGCTCGCATTCTCCGAGGATAGATCCGGCACTTAACGCCGCTCCGTCGATTGTTAGTATTTTTTACATTAAACTGTGCCCCGCGCTCTATTCTAGAAGATAACATGGACATGTCCATAAGGCCTCTGGGCATGTGCACAGGCCTTGTGTTGAGTAAACACCGAGTATGGTGACAACAAACGGGTCAGAGCGCCCCCTATAGTTCAATCTCCTGCACGATCCTCCTGCACTCTAATGTAGGAGGACCATGTATGTTCAATGCGTGAATGGAAGACATAATGCCGGGATGTTTATTGATCCCGGCTTTGAACTTGTGAATAAGGTACGATTCTTTTTGTTCGCGATTTCGGTTGCGATCTCGGTTGCTTTTAAAACCAGATTGTAGAAATGTAACTTGGAGCTCATCGAATGAATGTTTTGGATCGCTAACATGTTTTGAAACGGGGAATGAGGGGTTTGAGTTTGCATGTGATCTGTGATTACTAAACCGCAATCGGAAAGGTGCCTGCCTTGCTCACGTACTGCGTGCCGCAAGTGCTGCACTGTAATAGGCATACTACATTAGGGATACGGTCCTTTCGTCACATGCGCACTCGTCACAGGACGATTGGTCAAAGGACGATTCGTCACACTAGAACATTCGTCATAGGACGACTCGTCACGCGGCCAACCGGTCCTACAATAGTTCGTTCCCAAAAAATGTATTGTTCAATTTGGTTCAGGCGGACAAAGTGGCTCACCTCATATCCTAGTATGTCTTTGGCTTCTTAAAGGCGAAGACTTTGTAACAAACGTTTTAGCTTCTAATTCGGTCCCGACCATTGAATGTTGGTTCGGCCTGACAAAGTGAGTCACCTCTTATCTTAGCATGTCTTTCACTTCTCAAGGTCGAAGAATTTGTAACAGACGTTTTAGCTTCAGGGTCCGTCCCGAACGGTGAATGGGGAGGCCATATAAAAGCGACTATTTTTGAACTCAGACTACATTCAAATGGATGGAGGTGATCGCAACAGAGAGAGGTGGAGCCATGCAGCTGCACGAGGGGTACTCGTACACATGCAGCATAAAGAATTCCGATACTTGTTGGCTTTCTCGAAGAGGTGTATGGAAGGCAAAGTAAAAACTGATTTGGCTGCCAGTCAGATTATTGCTCGTTCAAGCCAGCAACTTAGATCAACCTGCTGAAGGGTCGTAATGTGATGAAAGGAAAAGCGAATGAGTATTGTAAGATTAGTTTTTCTAACCATTGGTTTATGTCACAGTGGGAAGTCGTGAAACTCCTCATTAGGGAATGTGGGCAGTTGTTGAAACTTACAATTTAATATCGTCCCCTGCCCGATCGATGTGACCAGTTGCACGCATGACGAGTCATCCTGTGACGAATGTTCCTGTTTGACCAATCGTCCTGTGACCAATCGTCCTGTGACGAGAGCGCATGTGACGAATCGTCCTCATCCCGAATTCTATGTGCCCCTCTGCATGAGTAATTGAATTTATACTGCTCCAATTGCATTCTTGCGTAAACGCTGCTTTTGTTGGCAACATTGAAGCTTTGACGTCACACAACACAATGCGAGCATTTCTGTCTCGTCGTTTGCTCTGCCAGTGAACGCCACAGCGTTCTCCGTTTTTGTTGTTGTGCTTGACTTGTTTCGTAGATGGGTGAGATTTTTGTTGCGCGGTTGGGTGCCACAGCCACCGGGCAGCTTATGCGAGCCAAGACATGACGTTCCGCACTTTTCCGGAAGACGTGCAGTGTCGAGCAAAATGGGCCGTCGCCGTGCGTAGGGACTGGGTTCCCGTCAAGATCGAGAGCCCGCTTATCATCTCACAGAAGAGAGCTACGAATTGAGCTCTAAGCGGACAGAGGCTCGTAAGCTGAGTTGTAATGCTGTGCCAGCGATATTAAACTACGTCCACCCACTCCTCGCTCAAATCGGATCAATCAATTTGACTCTGCAGCGAAACCGAAACCAACAGCTAGGCCGTCCGGAAACGATACCAAAAGTTGTATTTAGCACGCGAGGAGCCAAATTCTGTTTGACCCGCGTGTGAAAATGGAGCGTGGCTACGGTTCACCAAGCTCGTCCAAGTAAAGTGGCGACATGAATTTGAACGATTCGCCGTGTGCCTTCGACCCGCGGACTTCGCCTCTAATGGCGCGTTCACACTGGGAGCGGATCCGCAAACGCGAAGCGGATCCGCGCGTTGTCAACCGGAAAGCGGCTGACATCGAGCGGTTTGAGCGCGTTTTTGCCAACCGCTTTGGAACCGATTTCTCCCAACCGCTTTCACGAACCGCAAAGCGGCAACCAATCGGAACGCGACGCTGACGTGACGTCAGTGTCTTTTCAAAAAGATGGCACCTGTCGCTGGTGAGGCGTCCAAGGCGCTGTAGTCCTAGCGTTACAGCAGACAAATCAACGGAGAAACGTGATGTTCATGTCCGTCACTTGAGTCCGCCGCGAAAAGATTTGACTCTGTAATCTTAACGGGCTTCGCACCGGTGATTTGGTTCGGGTAAGAGTTTGTTTATTATTCCGGGTGCCACAGCCCGAAGCTCGCTGCCTTGCTAGTCTCTGCCCGTAGAACGTCGGAACCCGCCCCTGATCGAGCGAAATGTCAGCTTTTGTACCCTCTAAGATAGTCGCGTGAACTACTGAAAGCTTTGGACACCGTGCATGACCACCACGAAGGCTGATAGAGACGTCGTGAGCCTGATTGCTTAGCCAACGCAATACCGCGGAGCGAGGCAGGGTACCTGCGCTAGCTCGACCCGTAACGAGTACTACTAACAAAATAAATAAAGGGAACATGCTCAAAAAATAAAGTGTGCGTACCAAACGATTCAGAGGTAATCCATACGGCGTTTAATTGAGCTTAATGTCAAACAAACAGTAGACTCGATCGACGTTCGAGTGACGAGAGGAGAGTCCGCCACCAACGAAGCCGCGACCGGCTAGCACCGAACACATTCCCCGCATCACGGTCCACCCCACCGTTCGCAACTTCGAAAATGATAAGAGCGAACAACGAGGGAGGACACTAACCCTCTTTCCCGAAAACAAGGTCCAGCTTTTCATGCGGGAAGAGTCCACTTCGAAGAAAAGCTCGGGGGCATCCTGTCCTGAGCCAGCAAGGCTCGCCTAGCTGGGCTTTGCTTGCGGGCGAAGTCGAGGAAGCACAGGCGAGTTTAGCGGGTCCATGTCTCTTTTTTCGCTGCCTGAACTCGTGATGCGTGCGAACCGCTGTGGTGCGAACATCCCGAAGAAAAATGTTCCGGGTGCCAAAATAGCAAAATTTTGGCTTTGGATCGTGAATTAAAATAGATCTTGAATTGTAAAACAAGGTTGCCAAACGTAGCTCTCAAAAGATCGCGCGTTATCGCCGAGAAACCTCCAACCGCCACTCGCCAACCGCCAACCGCCTCTCGGTGTGTCTGAACGGGGTCGCTCGCGAACCGCATCCGCAACCGCTTCGCGAACGCGGATCCGCTTCCAGTGTGAATGCGCCATAAGGAAAGGACCCACAGGCTTATACCGATCCAGTGGATCCGCCGATATGTGTACCCAGATGCTGCTTCAGAGGCAAAAGCTACATCCTTTGCTTTGCAAGCGCTCCTAGTTCAATCGTTGGCCGTCGCAGTTGCGTTTCGCGCGAAACGGCATACGTTTGATCGAAGCTTATGGCTCTTTTCGAGTAATATGCTGCTAAAAGGCTTGACTTTTTTGCGCACGCTTGCGAACTGCATTAAAATAACCGTATTTTAGTAGGGTACAGTCTAGGAGACTATATAATTCGAAACAAATTCAAGACGCCCATCGACCAACGCTTGTTATCTAGACCTTCCGACAAGCCTTTGCGGTTTGTGACTTCACGCAGCAGCTACGGATGCCAACCATTGACACTGGCGAAATTCGAAGTGCAGTTTCTTACATATGCTCATGAAAGGTTTAATTAATAACGGGAGGTCATATATCAAAATAAAAATTACGTTTGTCTACATGAAAGCTCCCTCGACGTAACGAGCGCGAAAACTTACGTACTTCCGGTTTCGACCGGACAATCCCTTTAATGACATTACATAACTTTGTGATCTCAATGTATTATTTGGCAAATTATCATGCACGGCTGATGTTAAAGTATTTTGTTTTTCACAAAGCCTAGGGTCATTTCTGCAAAAGCAAAAACAAAGGAAGCATAAACCAAGCATGTAACTTCAATAAATTATATCCGATATAAACTAGATAAACGCAGTGAAAGCGTAGGCAATGTGGTAACAGTTTGTCAGTGTTGTACGGAACGGTGTTCCAAGGAACGCGTTCCTTTAAGGAGGAACGAAGGAATGCCGCCGTTCTATTGTGCATCACCTCAACTGGAACAGGAACTAGTTACATTTTTACATGAACGGAAGAAGGAACGGCGTTTCTTTTCCTTCGTTTAGTGGGGTAATATTTATTTTCTCTCCGAAAGTGGAATTCTAAAGAAGTATAAAAACAATATATTTACGAAGAGCACGCTCTCGTTAACTTTTTTGTTTCTCGCCGGGTCCTCGCTTGGTAACAGTCGGGTGCAGGAAAGCTAGTGCGTTGATTCTCTTTTCAGTGCCCGAGACTGCGGTACAAAAATCAAAACATTTAGTTGAAGGAAAAGACAAAAAAGGGACGTCTCAAACTCAGCTACTTTCTTTGCTTCCACGAATCCTCATAACCTCAGAAATCTAAGGCCGACTACAGCCATCACTGAACTTCTACAAAGAGACGTACAGTTACACCAAAAGAACAAATTACCAGACATCGAACGCACCCTTGTATCCCGAACATTGGCCTGATGCAAAAATATACTTTCATTTACTCTCCTCTCCCCCCCCTTTCAAACTGAACAACGAATCCAACCTTCACAAAAAGGGACAGGTAGTTTTCAAGACTGGCCTTCCAAAAGCCCTATCCTCTTCTTCACTTGCTCGTATTGCGGACAGCAACATCGAGAAGCAACTGTTGGTAAGTTCGTACACGGGATTTGCTTAGCTTGAAACGTATGAGGTTGTTGTAAAACGCTAGTGAAATATAAGGTAACAGTACATTTGGTTCGTCTGCATCGCGCACCACAAACATGAATATGGCAAAACGCTGAGATTTTTGAAAGTGAATATATAAACGAATAGAAACCTTGCTTCCGCTTGTTTTCTTCTCCAGGTGTCCTTCCATCACGGCATTCAAATTCGTGTATTGCCATTTGATGAAATAGATAAAAAGAAAAACTTCATTTGATTTATTAAAGAATGATAATTAGCAAAATACAAATGTGACGATCCCTTCCATTTTTTAAACTGTAACGGAAATTAGTTCGTTTCTCAAAGATGGAACTTGTAACAGGAACGCGTTCCAAAAATTAAAAGGAACGAGGAATGAGCTCCGTTTTTCTTTTTGAGGAACGTGTAGAACACTGCAGTTTCCATGATGTAAAAATTACCTTACTGGGCTAAGGAAACCTAAAATTGCGAACTTGGAAGGAATCGACAAAAGAAGATGACAACGTCTCAAATTTTAATAGCACTAAGCTTGAAAAGCATTTTGTCAATCTTAGCTATCGTTTTCACTGACAGGTTGAAACCGGCACTATATGGTTCTTGATTTGTTCCGCCGCCCAGCTCGAGCTTTCAGCCTTCGACGATGCTTCGGCGTCACCTGAGACACGAGGGTGCTCTCGAAGCTAAAGCACGGCGGAAGGCAGCGAGGGCGCCTTATATGCCGGAGAGAGACGCCCTGTCGCTTTCCTCCTCTCAGTGACCAGAAGTAAAATTGCAGTTAGTAAATGTCTAAACCAATATCGTGTCCTGGTGCCTATAGGCGAGGGCGTTAAGCCCATGGTACATTACATTACTATCGTCGATGATAGGTTAAGAAACTCAGGACAAGGCAAGTCCACACCAATAAGATTGTGACATCAGCCGTTAAGAGTGACAAATACCGAATTACGAAGCGAGAACCGTGAACGAAATGGGTCATGCCCTGTGCCACTAATGCTGTCATTGCCCACGAGATATGTGTTTTACCAACGATAGGAATAGCGTGCTTTCATTTTGAAGTCTAAAATTTCCTCGCATCTTTACATTTCAGAGTGGTTCCATTTTACGCCAAAAGTACACTCTAAGAAAAATGGAGGAAAAAGGTAGCAACGGCGCATTTTCCTCCCTTCTACTGACGCGCCCCTAAGCGGACACGAGAAGAAGGAAGGAACGAGACGTTTTCCTCCTTCTTCAGGCAGACGGGAGAAAGCTTTCGCCCTCCCGACGCATTTTCTTTGGTTTCGTCTTTCGAGCACGTCGCGCACGTTGTTAAATAAATGTTGTTGAGTTGATTGAGCTTCAGCGGCAGCGAAGGCCGCCTGTAATTCCGCCTTCTAGTCCAAACGTGCAGAACATTTCGGTTGCATTGACGTTTTTACCACTAATTTTATCAAAGGAGCAAACGAAGTTGCTAGAAACAGCGAAGTTTCGGAGCAGTGCCAGCAGCGCTACGTACACTGGGGAAGGTTGCCGTCTCTGGATTGCGGGACCCACGCGGAACTGTGTCGACGTTTTCGACGTTATGGAAATCGCAGGAACTGCGTCCAAGGCAGGCAGGTTTTCCTGCCGGCAGCCTGGGTGCCTTCCGTGCTGAGTTCGGTTCTGTTTTCCCGTGCCGAGTGCCAACCGGCGTTCAACGTGGTTCTGTATTTTTGCGTTTCAGCAACATAGGAGCAACATCGTGATGGCAGTGTTGCGCGTAGTGAACAGAAGACTGGAATTATCGCCGATGTGACCGTGTGTTCGCGTATCAGTGGTGTAACAACAAGATGAGATGACGTAAACTGTCGGGCATTGATGCTGCTGGTCGGGCCGGGATCGGAGGGGGCGGGGTGTCGCAGGTTGACATTCCGCTTTACATTAAAGAGTTTAAGACCATTTGAGGAATTAGGTGCAGTCGATCGACGTGCGGATAGTCATGTTGGAACGCTGGTCTGAACGGTAAGCTCCTATCGTCCAATGGCCAATGTGACTGTCGGTCCCCGAGAGCGATTGCGCTCTGGGAAAAAGACTGAACAGTACGAAATTATGACAGAAAGTACGTATATTTACAGTGGAATTTTAGCATTAAAAAAACAGGTAAAATGAAAAAAAACTATCCTTTATTTTGCTGTTCAAATACACTACGGTTCCTGGAGAAACTGCCCTCCAAGTGGCGCGCTGGGATGAGCGCAAGAAGTTTTCGAGCTCGCCACAGCGTAGCTCCGTACACTTAACATCTTCCGCAAGTCACGGCTTTGACTGCATTTAAGTTCATCGAAAAGCGATTTCTCTGCCCGTGAAGCATCACTTCCAGCTGAGTGAATATCCGCTCTACAGAGGACGGCAATCGTAAGGACGGCAATCGCAACCGTGCGCGAACAGCACAAGTAAAAAACAAACACTACAATAGAAATACTGGCTACGAAGTGCCGTGCGGGGAGACAAACTCATGGCTTGGAACCACATTGGAGCGGCTCGATTTATTGGCTTTCAAATAACTACGGCATGATCGAGCGTTTTCTTTTTTAATAAGAGATTGATTCCCTGAGCCATTAAAAACACTCTCAGATGTATGACGTTGCTGGAGCAAAATCATCATGCTGGGAATATTTTTTATTGCTTAGGAGTCACCGAACAATCTGCGAAATTCCAAACGACCAGTATAAAAGACGGAAACTCTGAGTTCGGGAGCAGTGGTCGGGTTAGTGCGCTGTTGTTGGCTGTTGTATTGATGTTTGTATGTGCGATGCATGTGTATGCGCTCAATGTATCTTCAGCTGATGCTTGTATACTTCGTTTCACGTTATCTGCGAGTGAAGCCAAAGCTAGAAGCGCGAGACCAGCGCTTTTTGCGTTTTTCCCCAGCTCGCGCGCTCGAGCAAAGCCTGAACGCACGGAGCTTTCGTGCTCGCGCTTCCAGCTTTGCCTTCGCTCGCACATAAGGTGAAACGAAGTATAGTATGAGTAATATGTCTATATGTGTGTATACTAGAGGTTCCCGAAAATCCCGAAGCGCAATGGTGGCGTGATAAAACAGAAATATTTTTTTTGTAAAACATGAATTGGGCGGTATCAAGCGCCACCTCGCCTAGCTACTTGCGATTACTCTGCTTGACCCTGCCATCTGGTGGCAAGCGATTTAACCTCCTTTTACGCTACGCGGCTACGCCACAATTTCGTGTTACCGTGCTAGGCCGTTTTGGCCGGAGGCTGCTTCGACGGTTTGCTTTTTTTGAGAGCGGCTTTTGGTTTTGTATGAATGATAATACGTAAATTGAACGAAGTGT
>JAZHYW010015757.1:0-33344 GCA_037355805.1 Ixodes ricinus
TGTAAACCGAACCAAATAGAACAATATATTTTCTTGAGGACGAACTATTGTGGGACAAGTTGCCCGCGTGACGAGTCATCCTATGACGAATGTTCCTCTGTGACCAATCGTCCTGTGACGAATGCGCATCTGACGAATGCGCATGTGACCGACATGGACCGTATCCCCTTTGCGAATATCCCAGAATGTAATTATGCGGACCATCTCTGTCCTCATTCGTTTCGGAGTGAAAAATAAACCAAAACGTTCACTGACGCGGGCCGATGACAATTTAAGAAAAACGGTTGATTCTAAGTTATAACAATTATTGCAAATAAATTATGCACATCAAAATGCCGAAACGGCGAATGACGCAAAAAAAAGAAGCACCCTTCGGGTTTCAATTTTTTTTTTAATTTCTCAGTTTACCTTTCTTCTCACTATAGGCAACAAATAAAATAATATTGTTTGGCTGTGTGATTCCTTCTGTCCAATTTTTGTACTGTAACGAGAAAGTAACGGCGTTACTGTTTTTGCAGTAACTGTAACTGTAACACGTTACTTTTGGAAACCGGTAACTGTAACATAGTTACTTTTCCTCCCCTAGGTAATTGTAACTGTAACACTGTTACTTTTTACTGGTAACGTGCCCATGACTGCTTGGGCACGACGCGCGCTCGCCTGGCTTGCTCCCTCACACTCGAGTCTTCCCTTTCCCGTTTTCGGGACTTCCAAGTGGCGGAGGCCTTGAGCGATGGACCGACAGCCAACAGAGCGTGTGAGTGGCTCTCCGGACCCACGTGATGAGGCAGAGCAAGGCCGCAGCGGAGGAAGCGAGGGGGGGAGATGCCAACGGGGGGGGTCTCCCCCGGCAGATGTGACAGAGGGAAGTTTCCCCCGACGGCCGGAGGCGCAGCGCCGCACGACGTGCCGGAGTCGTGAGGTTTGTAGTATCCTGTTTGGACATGCCTTAATCTAAATAGGGCAGTGCTTGCTCCGACTCGGAGTGGGCGCTGGTGCGCGTTATTTTCCGAGACATCTTGAATTGATCCATCTCTCAAAAAGCATCCCGTATCGAGCGCTTGTTCTTGATGAAGTTCAGAAGGGTGTTAGGCTTGATGCCATATTTCCGTGCAATGTCTTGCTTGGCGGCGCCTCCTCTCCTCAACTTCTTCTCAAAATTTTGACTTTCCGTGGCCAAGTGAAGCGTGCAATATGATCCACGAGTTGTCATTGTCGCGGCACGTGGAACCACCGGTGGAACGAGACCAGCAATACACACAAAGCTGTTTTTGAAGCGTGAGCTACACTGGCCAAGATTGAGCAGCTCGCGTGGCTCGCATAATGAGTCGTGCTGCGCTTGCCCGCGAGGAGCAGTGACGTCACACGGTGCACAGCTGGCAAGCGCCGGAGCCACCGCGCGCGCCTCGCCGGTCTGCACATTCCAGAGGAGTGACGTCATAGCCGCGGCAGACGCACTGGCGCCGCCCCGTGCCCAGCTGTCCGCTCCCCGCTGCGCAGTAGCCTAGTCTGACTCTGCACCGGAGCCGCTTGATAGCGCCTCTCATTTTGTGCGCATGGCTCACGCTTACGTATATCCTGGCATAGCCGAGCTAAGCCACCGCAGTTTTTGCACTTTAAAACTTGCAAATTTGTCAAATACTGTAAACGACTTATTTTTTGCATTCTCAGTATCTCGCGATTTAGGTCAAAGCTGAAGTTTCGAAATAATTCGCGCTGTTCTAATTTTCGCGACGCAATGTGTTTACATTTTACCGGAATTGTTCGCGGGACCTATTTTTCGCAAATTGTAGGTGATTCGCGAAAATTAGGTCCTCGCGAAAATTAAGTCGTTTACATATTACGGTGCCTCAAGGCTTTCGATTGAAAATCCAACTTCTAATTATCCAAAAAGGTCTGCATGCAGAACTGATGGGACCCTCACTTCACTTCCAATTAAGCGACTTCGAATTATCGGGAGCCAACTGTATTATTATTATTATCATACTTCAACTTTATACCTATTTCTCCCCTCTTTTTCGTGTCTAGCTGGGAGTGATGGACGGAAGCCGACACAGAACGTGAGAACAGAGGCAAAACGGCATAAGGTATTTATTTTGACTGAAACCTTTGAGGACCCTAAATAAAGCACTCCAAGGTGACTAAGCTTTTTTTTATTTTCATACCTCTTCGGATGCAACATATGCCTTCTGTGAGTAACACAAAATAAGACACTCAAAAACATTTTTTTAAACAACAATGATCTTGTTTCTTTACAAAAGGCATATTTGTGTTAACCTCCTTACAGATGGTTTGTGTTCACTCCCACCTCCTTACAGATGATTTGTGTTCACCTCCTTACAGATGGTTATGTATACAGTAAACTTTCGTGAATTCGACCTCGACGGGACCATTCGAACTCAAAAAAGAAAGACTGAAAAACGATTAAAATTAAACTTCCTTTTATTGTCCAAAGTACTAACGCATTGTCTGCTGCCGTCTGCGCTTAACACACGTGTCCAAAAGCAGGCTTCGGAAAGCAGCGTAACTAAACGTCACGTCCCCAAAAAATCGTGCACTAAAAAAAGCAAGTTTTACCATAGCCTCCTCTATACGGAGAAAGCCTGGCACGTCGCGAAAAAAGTGGCCGCCGAAAGTAGGGAGAGTGAGGGGCGGGAATCAAGAGCGGAGGGAAGCTAGACTGCTAGCGCCACACAAGAGCGAGCGGCCAAACGCAGAAACAGTCTTTTTGTTTTTTTCCTCTTTTTTTTTTCGGAATCGCGGGAGAAGAGAAAGTTAACGTCAACCCTTCCCTTTCGCCGTCCCTGCGTCGGCTCTTCCGCAGCGGTCGGTCGTCGCTTTCGTTTGCGTTGGGAGGTTGTGCGACGAACTGCCCGGAAAGGTCGGTATCTGGTGCTTGGAGCGTTCGGCGATTCACGGGCCATGTATTTCGTTTCACCTTAGGTTTGAACGAAGTCAAAGATATACTTCGTTTGATCTTACGTGCGAGCGAAGGCAGTGCTAGCGCAAGTGCGAGCCGAGCACCTCATACGTTCGCTGCTTTGCACGCGCGCTTATCCAGTTAATGATTTTCCTCGGGCTATCCTGTCATGGCTTATAGCTTCGCCTTCGCTCCCACATAGCACTAAACGAATATAGAAGCGCGACATCGACGCTTTGTGCATTGCTGCTTTGCTCGAACGTGCGTGCGATGCAGTAACGCAAAAGCGCTGGGCTCTGCGTCTTCCAGCTTTGGCCTTCGCTCTGCACATGAGGTGAAACCAAGTAATATGATACGCAACTTTAGCTTCCGTGAGAAACGGAGAGCAACTCGCGTTTTAGTGCTAAGGACGAAAAATAAAACGTGAAGTAGTACACGGACAGACATGCACACAGTGTAGATGTCTGCACCTGTCATTTACGTGTTCACTTTTGTAATTAGCATACCTCATCAGTCTTCGTCGCTTACTCAACGGAGGCTCGAGCGGTAGCAGCGTCCACAACAAACATTTTTACTACTACTTTACGAACTGTTTACATTGTTGCGCCTGTAGTCCAGTTGAAGCTCATACACGCGACGTTCCAAATGTGGCTAATCGGACACTCCCACTGAAATGACGGTCCTCTGCACCTGGGCGTCGAAACTACTCAGTCAAAACTGTTTGGTTCTTCCGCGGCACGACACGATGGTCCGACGACGGCGCACTGCTGCCGCTGGCACACCGACAACTTCTGCCATGGCGGCTATAAGGAGTGGGTGCCGAGCGTGCTCGCCATTCTCTGGGTAGTTACACGTTCCGCCGCTTCATGACGAAAAAGTGGCGCCATGTAGCCAGGATACCGGTGCATTTTTGCTCGAAGGGGCGCGGCGTGCGAGCGTCTCGCGTTGTGCGCGAGCGCGCGGGGCACGAGAGCGTCTCGTACTACACGTGCTCATGCAGGACGCACTCCTACGCGTGGTGCCGTTGCGCGCCGCCCGACGTGGCAGCAGGCGCAGGGTACCGGTGCCATCGGCGTCATGAACAAAGTGGCATGCTATCGATGTTCTGTTTGGCACACCTCCTTATAGCCACCATAACTCTGCCGACGCCGCCGGCATCGTGCATTGTTGCCAGCGCCCTTTCGAATCGCCGCCGTCGCCGCAGCCGTTTCTCCCGGAGTACGAAAACGACGGTGACGAAAGCACAAAACAAACGTGGTTCGGGAGCGGCCGCCCGCGACAAAAGCGCTCGCAGTCTATCTCTGCCCTTTTCTGCTCTGCGCTACCATATTGGGTCACCGCTTCGCGCGCGCTTCTCCTCTCCTTTTTTCTGCGGCCGTCGCCCAATGGCTCCGCCGTCGATGTGCCAGGCTTTCTCCGTATACATAGTTCTCACGACGTTATTCTAGTCGCTATCTTGCAAGTACCAAGCGTCCCACACGCAGTGGAAGGTAGGGAAGCCGCACGCGCTCCTCGAGCGTCTTGCATCGTGCTCTTTTATTCTGTAGGAGACTGGCCGCACGTGCAAAGGACGCCATTGCTGGGTACTGTGACGCTGTAGTGCAAGCTATGTATAGAGGAGGCTATGGTTTTACAAGCTGATTTTGGCGCCAAGCCAAAATCGGCTCGGCGGCAAAAAAACGAAGTGTCTAGCGTTACGTCCGACGTAACCCAAGTTACGTCCAAATCTCCGCCTTCCCTAGGTTCACGGGGGGAGAGAGAGGGAGGGCGGGGGGGGAGGGGTTCGGTATACGCGTTTCCAGTGCTCCGTCCGACGTAACGCTAGCCACAGCGAAAAAAAAACGGGAAGAGAATTCGCGTTTTCCGAGCAGATGGACCGCACACGATGCTACAGCGACGCGCTTTGAGAGCGCCCGCTGAGAAAGCTTCGAGCCGCCTTTGGCGCGGGGCAGCCGAATCGTCGGCGACAACAAAAAAAAAGGAAAAGGAGGACTTGCGCTTTTCGGTGCGCAAGATGGAGCGCACACGGTGCTACACAAAAATGCGCTCGAGAGCGCGCGTTGGCTCATGCGCGCCCGAACACATGCTACGTTCTCCGCGCTACTCCACGCCACATTGGTTGCGCTGGCTCGTGTCATTCGCTACGGTCCATCTCAATGGCGTAGAGGAGCAGGCGCGTATTTGCGCACGTTCGGCTTGGCCCGTGTTTCGCCGTACGTTGGTGGTTTTTCTGCCGTAGTGCCGTGCAACGCAAGTCCGCGCGCAATCGCTCGGGACGAATTATCCGATGCGGAGTCTTCCCGAGTTCAAACTGTCGAACTTTTCCTCCCATAGAAATGTATGGGCGCTCGCCGGGACTTTTGAACACGATCGAATTAAACGAAAAGTCGAACTAACCGAGGTCGAACTAACGAAAGTTTACTGTACTATACATATTTCCAGTATCGGGCCCCTGGGCGCCGCCATCCTACCTGCTGGGGTGCATATTGGACGCACCATACATTTGATTACAATGCCTTGCTAAAGCGTCGTAATCAGACTATGGTGCACCCCAGCTAGCAAGATGGCGGCACCCAGGGGCCATGCTTGCAACTTATTAAAGGGACCATGAAATGATTCTGAAATCCACTTCATCCACCGGACGTCGTAAAAGGTGTGAAAAGAAACACAAAAACACAAAAATAGGGAGCCAAAAAATTCTTTGCTATAGAACTTTTAAAAGAAAACTGGACTCTTTTGCGCCTTCTTTCCTTCGAAAGCTCTCTGCCTTTTCACTGCTATGCATCCGCGGAACTGCAGCACGTCAGCCGAATGCACGTCGCCTATTGGGTAAGCGCCTACTTCACCAGCACCGCGATCATAAACAATAAATAGCCGGCAAATGTTTCCTAAAAGTTTTGTTAAATAATATTCAGATCCACATTTTGTAGCATAATTAGAGATGTGTGGCGAAAATTGCCAAATTTGATAATGCTGAGAGCCAAGCGCCATCTATCGTGTGGTAAACGAAGCTGAGAGCCAGCTCCGGAGCTGCCCTTTTTTGCCTTTTTACGATCAAATCAGCATGGCCGACAGTGTCGATTGGTCATTGTGGTCACGACGACCAACGAACGTTTATTTTTTTACGTGTTCTTCTCGCGCGTCCCGACTTCAAGCAGCAAGAAAAAGTACTTGAAACAGACCACGACGAACAAGAACGCTGGATCCACATACACCCGAGAGAAGCTACAACGCGTCAACGAATCCACCGAAATCGGCAGATAGGCCTAGCAGCCGACTCAGTGCTGCGTTGCTTCAACGGTCCTTGGCCACGACCGTCTGCCCACGACCGGTTGGCGTCACCTAGCGTCTGCCGGAGCAACAACAACAGCAACTTCGTAAGGAACTTGTCTTCAAGTGTGCTTTCACCGACAGAAACATCCGTGCTGGCAAAAGGACACGGGTTCAACGTCCCAAGTAAGCCTCCAACTCTGCCATGGCGGCCGCCATTGAAGATAGCATTCGTAAACTGGACCCGTCTCTACAAGAAGAGGTTCGGCTCAAGGCTATCGGGGCTATCGCACAGGTGCGCCGTCGCCAGCATAACATTTCGTCAGCCGAACACCGCGCCCTTCGTAGCCTGAAGGAAGACGACGCCACCGTGGTTCTGCCCGCAGACAAGGGCAACGCGACGGTGGTCCTGGACAAGAGCTCCTACAACCGAAAGGTGACGGATTTGCTCTCCACTTCGTCGTATGCGCACCTACAAAAGGCCCCACCGGCAAGATCCAGAATACCATAAACAGGGCCCTGTCTATCATTTTCAAGGAGCACCCGGATTCACGCAGCCTTTATCTTAGGTTAATTTGTCGCAACGGGTCCGCTCCCGCTTTTTACGGTCTACCGAAAATCCCCAAGCTGGAGGTCCCCCTCCGCCCCATTGTGGACTTCACTACTTCCCCACTACATGCAGTTTCGGCGTACCTGCACCAGCTCATCTCCCCTCACTGGCACCACGGACACATACTTACGAGATTCGAGTCACTTCATCGACCTTGTCAAAGGACTAAAGGTGAACGCCGACGAATCTCTGGTTTCCTTTGACGTCGTCTCACTCTTTACGAGTGTGCCGGTGCCCCTGGCACTTTCTGTGGCCAGGACGGCCCTTTCGGCCGATTCCGGCTTAGCAGAACGAACCTGTCTGTCCGTGGATGTAGTATTTTGATTTGCACGAGATGGCGCTACTTGACATCTCCTTTTTAAAGTAGCCATCTCGTGCATCCATGCAAAAGAATAAAAGGGACAGCACGCGACGGCATGAGCCGCGCGTGATCTGCGGCCTCATCGGCCAGTGTTCGCCCCGCTCCTGAATCCGTTGGTTGTCCTTTCTTCTCGCTCCGGCGACCGTCCAGGTCCGCTCGGGGCATGTAGTTTCCCGGCTACGTCGAACGTGAGTCACCGGCGCTTGCGTCCAATGTAGCCAGGCTTTAGAGCACCGCCGCGTCGGCGCAGAATATAACATTTTGGCGACGAGGATGGGATATTTGTTTTAATATGTAGCATTTCCTCTTTTGTAACCCGGGATTCGGGAGGGGGCTTCACTCCGCGTCGCGGGTCAGTGGTTGAGGAAACCGGCGCGTAACTGTATTCATGAAATGTATTTCTTTTTGTTCCGGGTGAACGGTAGTCATAGTTTGCGGGAAGGCCGCGTTTGATGAGTTTCGGGGGAGGCATTAGGCCTAGGTTTTCAGTACGTTCCATTTTCATCGTGAGATGACTTCGTCATCTTCGTCTTCGAGCGGCCCAACGGCGTTCCCGCCGCCGGCCGTCTTTTTGGCAGTGCCCGGTCCGCCGATAGTAGCTTGGCCGGCATGGAAGCGTGCTTTTCTGACTTTTCTTGACGCGTCGGCGTTGCATCTCGTAGAACCGTTCCGGAAAAAGCCATCCTGTTTTCGCTGTTGGGCACTGAGGGCCAGCGCATCGTGGATGCATTTCAGCTGTACGAGACGGTTGCGGTGGAGGGGACTGACGAGTTCCAGGTTTTTCTGGAGGCAGTCGAGAAGCATTTTGAGTTTTCGGGTAGTATCGCGCTTGAACGCCAGAAGCTGCGCGGTTTGTTCCAACGTCCTGGCCAGTCGGTAACTGAGTTTCTTGCCGTGTTGCGCCATCAGGCTTCGTTTTGTGCTCTGGGGAACGCGCTCGATGAAAGACTTTGCGAGGTTTTCTTGGAAGGCCTGGAGTCCAGACGCGTTCAGGATCGCGTTCTGCAGGAGTGCGAGGGCAGCGAGCTGCCAACGCTGTCGCGGGCTATCCAGATCGCTCGCCAGTACGAGCAGAGAGCAAAGACGGCCGCAAGTTTTCGGCGGCGAGAGGCGCAAGTCCCGGTCGCGGCAGAAGTCCAGCGTGTCCAGATCGAGGAACGTCAAACGGCAGCAACACAAGATGGCGGCCAAGCGTCGTCTTCTTCCATCGAGCATGGGCAAGATGGCTACAGCGGCTACCCTCCCTGGCCTCAACCTGGCTACCCCCCGTCGCAGCTTGGACCCAGGATGCCTTGGGCTCCGGTGGCCTCCGGTCACGTGCCCCGTTTTCCGGCGAGGGTGTTCCAGCCTCAGCGTGGGCGTGAGCCCGCTCCGCCTCGGACGGGTGGGATCGGAGCAGACGACGCCTGCTACTTCTGTGGACGCCGCCGTCATGATCGGGCGGTTTGCCCGGCGTCTCAAGCGACATGCTTCTTATGTGGAAAGTGGGGACACTTTGCAGTGGCGTGTCAGAGTCGTCGCCCGCCGGCGGCTGCCTTCACCTACGATCGGCGACAGGCATCGTTCCCGGTTCAAGGCCGTGGTACTCGGCGGACCTTCGCCGACAGACAGTTCAGAGGGGACCGGCCCGGCCGGGTGAACGTGGTCGGCCAGTCGCTGTCTCCTGAGGAGCTGCCAAGCGTCAGGCTGACGGAGGAACCTGTGGTCGTCGGGACGGCCGAGCGACGAGAAGGCGGCAGCATGCGTCGTGACGCCTTCATGGCCGAGATCACGGTAAATGGGACCCCTCTTCGTCTTCTTGTTGATACCGGTGCATGTGTGTCGATCCTAAATGAACGCATGTTTAACGAAGTTAACAAGCAGCGGAGGATAAAGTTACATCCGCCGTCGACGCCTCTCGTCCACTATTTGCAAGAGACCATTCCGGTACTTGGATGTTTTGTGGGACAAGTAATTTTTAAGAACCGCTGGACAACGTTGGAGTTTTACGTAACCAAGACTGGACGTTCGTTACTCGGCATCGACGCGGTCCGCGAGTTGCAACTGGTGTTGAATGGCGCTAAACATGAGTGTTTGTATGCGAATGCAGCTCACGGAGGAGGAGCACCACAGCGGGATGTGAGGCCCACGCCCAACCCGCAGCGACGACCGTTCACCGCGTCGTCCTGTCAAGCATCGCAAGTCCCTGGTTCTCGAGCAGCGGCAAGTTCCAGACCTTCATTTGCGGAGAACCCGTCTCCTGCTTCATCGGTCTCTGAAGAGACCACACCTAAAGTCTTCGAGGACGAGTCAAGTCCAAGTCACGACGTCATCCTGAGAGTCAAGAGCTCCACAGTCCTGAGAGTCACGGACTACACGGTCCACAAGATCATCCGGGGAGTCAAGCGCCCCAAGGTATGCAGCGTCATCCAGAGAAATCCAGTCCTTCGACGAGCCTTGTTGGTGGTTCCTCGAAGCGAGACGCATCCAAGTTGCCCCCTGGCTTCGAAGATTTTGAACATCTTTTTAGCCCGGGCTTGGGTCTGCTGAAGAATCACTCGCACAAGGTCAAGGTGCGGCACACAGTTCCACCAGTCCAATCAAAGCTCCGTCGCCTCCCGATGACCCTAAGGGATCGGGTTTCCGAAGAAATTTTCAAGCTGGAGCGAGAGGGCGTAATTGAACGTGTCGAAGCCTCCGAGTGGGTGTCACCTATTGTTGTCGTCCGCAAGCCCGATGGCAACATCCGTATGTGTGTGGACCTACGAGCTCCGAACCAGGCCGTTGTCATTGATTCGTTTCCACTTCCTTGCATCAATGAACTGTTGAACTCTCTACGGGGAGCGGCGATCTTCTCCAAGCTGGATTTGGCGTCCGCCTACCATCAAGTCCGTCTCGACCCGGTGAGTCGTGACCTCACGTCTTTCATTACCCATGAGGGGTTATTTCGCTTTAAGAGAGTTTGTTTCGGGCTGGCATCCGCACCCGCAGCTTTCCAGCAACTCATGTCCAAAATCCTAAGGGATTGTCCAGGCGTTCAGTTCTATCTGGACGATATCATCGTTTATGGATCCACTTTGAAGGAGCACGATGAGAATCTCCGTCGTGTCTTGTCTCGAATTTCCCAAGCGGGAATGAAGCTAAACCGTAAAGGTGTTTTTCAAGTACAGGAGCTCTCATTTTTGGGACACCATCTTTCCGTGAAAGGTTTAGCACCCCTGTCATCCAAGGTAGATGCGGTCCTAAATTTTGCAACTCCCTCTGATGCAGTGAAGTTAAGAGCATTTTTAGGGCTGGTAGAGTACTACAGCAAGTTCATCCCTCATTGTTCCACGGTCGTCGAACCGATGCGTCGTCTCCTACGTAAAGGAGTTCGTTTCAGCTGGTCTCCGGAAGTCGAGGCCAGTTTTCAGAAAGTAAAGACTTCCATCCAAGAAGCTCCAATTTTGGCCATGTTTGACCCGACGTTGCCTATCGTCGTGGCCACAGATGCTTCTCAGTACGGTCTCGGTGCTGTTTTGCAGCAGCAGTATGGTAGCCAGCTTCGTCCTGTAGCCTTCGCGTCTCGCTCGCTAACTGATGCAGAGCGAAGGTATTCCACGGGCGAGAAGGAAGCTCTCGCATGTCTTTGGGCGTGTGAAAAGTGGCACGTGTATCTGTGGGGAAGGTCTTTTGTCATTCGTACTGACCATCAGGCGTTGGTCACGTTGCTGTCCAACAAAGGTTCCGGAATCCGTCCTCTAAGGATCACTCGTTGGTCCTCCCGACTTCTGAATTACAATTTCAAAATGGAGTTTCAGAAGGGCGCCACCAACGTCGTTGCTGACGCGTTTTCACGGTTGCCAGTGTCTGACACTGAGGAGGGCATGAGATTCGACGAGGAAGTTGTTTCCGTCGTAATGGTTCCTTTGTCGAAAGGCGGTTTTCAACAGGCTACGGCCAATGACATAGTTCTTCCTTCAGTCATCCGCTATACTACCTCGGTTTGGCCTGAAGATAGTAAAACCAATCCAGATCTCCGGCCTTACTATCACGTCAGAGACCAACTGTCGCTGTACGACGGTATTTTGTACAAGGGAGAAAAACTTGTCGTCCCTGTCGAGTTTCGAGACCGGATCGTGGAAGTAGCACACGAAGTTCATCAGGGGATCACAAGAACCACAAGTGTGATCCGGGAACACTACTGGTGGCCGTTGATGAATGAACACATAAAGAACAAGATCCAGAACTGCACGGTGTGCCATGCTACCGACAAACCAGTGAAGGCTGCACCGGCTCCCTTGCAGCCCATCCAGTTTCCAAGTCAGCCCTGGGAAAAGCTAGGAATCGACATCGTGGGCCCGGTTGATCGTGCACCGGCCAGTCAAAGGTTTTTTTTGGTACTCATAGATTACCACTCCAAGTGGCCAGAAGTCCAAGCCACGTCTTCTGTGACTTCTGCGACTGTCATCAGCTTTTTGAAGAACGTTTTTTCACGCGAGGGACTGCCCTGCGAGATTGTGTCAGATAATGGAGTACAGTTTACCTCCCATGAATTTCAAGATTTCTTGCGTCAACATGGCATCAAACATAGGAGAACGTCATTATACCACCCCCAATGTAACGGGCAGGTGGAAAGATTTAACCGAGTCCTGAAGTCGTGCCTTCAGTTAGCTGTTGTACAAGGTCGTCCACTTCCAGATGCCGTCCGAGACCACCTGGAAGCGTACCGACGTACGGTACATCCTGCAACAGGATTTGCACCATCCTTTCTCCTTCATGGACGAAATCATCGGTCTAGACTAGACGTACAAGGCATGCCGACTAGGACGGTACCTGACGATCTCTTGGAACGTCGAGCTCAGCTACAGGGAAGAGTACAGCGCTATCAACAAAACATGAAAGATTATTCTGACCATCGTAGAGCGGTACGACACCCTCAGTTTCATCCTGGGCAGGCTGTTCGTGTATTCAAGCCCACCCATCATAACAAGTTGCGGAGTACATATACAGAACCACAACGGATACATGCACAGTTAGGACCTGCTACATATCAACTCGCTGACGGTAGGAGGTGGAACGCAGCGAAGCTTGCAAAGTCCATACAGCTGCCTCCAGCACAAGTTCCTGACTACGGTTGGGATGATGATGATGACGAAGATGACTTGTATATACCTCCTGCAACTCCAGTGGTTCCTGTACTGACCCCTGTCCGTGGAAGCACTTCAACGTCCCAAGTACCAATTGTCTTTTCCTGCCCGGAGGGTTCCTGTGACCCCGCAGCGTCTGGTCTCTTGGAGAGACCCGGTTCATCTGCTGCACCCATGGCAGGTGCACCTCGCCATGCAGCGCTGGGTTCTCCCAAGGAGCCAGATCTGTTTGCTGCGGCAAAGTTTACAGTTCCGGTTGCTGCGGCCGAGTCTCCTGCTCCGGGTGCTGTACCGGGGCCTGTTCCTGGACCTGTTCCTGGAACTGTTCTTGGAGCTGTCCCTGGGCCTGCCTCTGTTCCTGGGGGCCCTGCTCCTGTTTCCGAGGGGAATCTCGGGTCGGCTGTACCCGACATGATCGGGATCTCTGCACCTGAGCTCTGCCCTGCTTCCGTGGCAGACGCTGGACAGTCTGTGGAGCCTGACAGGCTTGTCAGGCCTGTTCCTGAGGCTGCGGTCAGGCCTCTCCCTGAGCCTGTACTCAGGCCTGTTCCTGAGGCCGAGATCAGGCCTCTCCCTGAGCCTGGTCCCGGTCCTGTTCCGGCGGTCAGGCCTCTTCCTGGGCCCGTGGTTGTTGCTGCTCCGGACGCTGTGCCAGGGTCATCACCAGAGTCCGTGGTTGCAGAGCAACTACCTGTCTCCGATCTGGCAGTTTGCCCAGACACACGGGCAGAACTGCTCGTTTTGCCGTCGCCAGAAACGAGTACACCTCTGGAGTCTTCGGGAACGAGTACGCCATCTATGCCTCCACTTGAGGATTCAGTGGAAGAACTCACGACCGAGTTCCACACACCACCCACGATCTCCGAGCCATCTACAGCTCCTCTACCACCAGCGAGGCAAGGTCGGCCAATACGCCAGAGAAGACTTCCGCTGAAGTTCAAAGACTATATTCTTGCACTTGGCGATGATAGTTTTCAGTCAGATTCGGAGTACAGTGACTAAGACTTTTGTAGTTATGTTTTCGTAAAAGGTCATTTTGGTATAAACTTTGGGTAGATATAGAACATTAAAAGCATATCACTGTTATAGCAAAACCTTGGCCAAGGTAAAAATGTCCATGACAAACACAATATTCTAAACAATAACCAAACTAACAAACTAACAGTCAACACTACAATGTGTCATGGACATTAAAAACGGAAATAGAAATACAAATCATAGTAATACAAATGTACTCAAATAGGTATTGTTGGATGTTTCATTTTCCTCCCAGGAGGAGGAGAGATGAGAGTGCTCTAAGTTGAAATATGACTCTTGGAATGAAATTTTGATCGTCACGTGACTAGTATGATGCAACCTGAACTTTCAGTGAAAACCCGTTTTGTTCGGATGACTTGTTTAGGATTTTGTTGAACTTTCCGTGTCGTGCACACAAAGAACGTCTATGAACAATCTTTTGCGAATTTCCAACGAACAATTTCAAAACCAATATTTCCAGTGAAATAACGCAATTTTCGGGTGGTGAAGTGTTTTGATTTTCGTTATTTTTTTCACATAACGAATGTATAACGTAAGTCTTCCTCCCACAATTTTCTTATTTCTTTTAAGGGAGGGAGAATGTAGTATTTTGATTTGCACGAGATGGCGCTACTTGACATCTCCTTTTTAAAGTAGCCATCTCGTGCATCCATGCAAAAGAATAAAAGGGACAGCACGCGACGGCATGAGCCGCGCGTGATCTGCGGCCTCATCGGCCAGTGTTCGCCCCGCTCCTGAATCCGTTGGTTGTCCTTTCTTCTCGCTCCGGCGACCGTCCAGGTCCGCTCGGGGCATGTAGTTTCCCGGCTACGTCGAACGTGAGTCACCGGCGCTTGCGTCCAATGTAGCCAGGCTTTAGAGCACCGCCGCGTCGGCGCAGAATATAACAGTGGACGAAATCTGCCGCCTTCTGGAGCTGTGTCTCTCGAGCACATACTTCTCGATCAATGGACGCTTCTACAAGCAAACGAGTGGAACTGCCATGGGAGCTGCGATCTCCGTTACCATGGCCAACCTCACGATGGAGTACATCGAACAAAAAGCTCTTTCTTGCTTTAATCCAAAGCCCAAGGCCTTCCTCCGGTATGTGGATGATTGTTTCTGCATCGTCGAAGCCAGTGAGGTTGAGCACCTGTGCCAGTGTTTGAACTCCGTTGAACCGTCGATTCAGTTCACGGTGGAGCGAGAGACGGACGGCGTGCTCCCGTTTCTGGATGTGAGCGTTGAGAGAACTTCTGACGCGCTCAACTTCGCGGTATACCGAAAACCCACGCACACCGGCAGATACCTGGACTTCGAGTCGTATCACCCCACATCGCACAAGGCCTCAGTGGTCAGCGCTCTTTTCCGACGGGCGCTGTCCGTGTGTTCTACGGAGGAGGCCCTACGAGAAGAAGTTAAGAAGATTAAAGCTGGTCTAGTTAACGACGGTTACCCAAAGCGGTTCATTAACGACATATACAAACGCCTACGCCGCCCCCTGTAACTCCGGCCTCGAGACCGTCTAATCGGATCTGTCTCCTTATCCCTTATGTGAAGAATGTGAGTGAGACCGTCGGACGCGTCCTTCGAAAACACGGCATTGCCGTCTCCCACAAGCCCGTGTCTACCGTGTCTACCATCCGTCGGTGGCTTCCTCTCCCCAAAGACAGACCAGGCAGGGAAAGGGCTCAAGGTCTCGTGTACCGCGTCCCTTGCGCGGATTGCCCGGTCGCTTATGTGGGGGAGACAAAAAAACTTCCCGGATCGTATTCGACAACACAAATACGACATGAGAAAGAAAGACACTGAGGCCAGCGTTCTGGCAGAGCACGAGCAAAAAACGGGGCACTCTTTCTCCCTCGACGAGACCCAGATCGTGGCCACCGAGAGACATTGGAGGAAACGCCTTCATCTAGAGTCGTGGTTTATCCAAACAACGAGCAAGAACGTGAACCGGTCGAAGGGCACGCTTCCGAGCGCGTACGTGTCAGGACTTCGCCCCATCTGGGGTAAGCCTTAGCAAGATCAAACGCCCGGGCGACCTTCCACATCGCGCCCCCTCCCCGCCGGTCCAAGGGCACTCTCCCGAGCACGTACGTCGCGCCCTCTGGGGTAAGCCTTGGCAAGGCCAACCACCTCGGCAACCTTCCACGCCGCACCCCTACCTACAGTCACCCGTGACCAAGGGACCGAGCGGGTACCGAAACGTCGGGTTTATGTGTTTTTAATAAAACTTTGGTTAGAGTCCACAAAAACTATGTCAATTTATCCCTAACCAGACAGACCTCTGTCGAAAATGTTTACGTTTGAATGGAATACGCCCGCGCAACCCTTGTGGACCCTTCCGTATTATAGTTTGATCGCTGACCTCAATTTTAGATTAACAGGTGAGGTCAATCTCTTCCCCTTGTCATCTCCTTGTTTTCCGAGGCAGTGTTGACGAACACTGTCGTCTCGTCGATTCGATCTACTTGTTTTGTGTGATATAGAGCTCGAATAAACGCTGTATGGATTACCTTCGTAACATGGTATGTACACTTTGTTATTAGTATGCCATTTTTATTCTGACATGACTGCACGTCACTGTCGAGCTATAAAAGTTCGTGGGAGCTACGTGCAATGCCGGGCCAACCTTCCTTTGCCGAGTGCCACGTCAGTTTCGAGTTGCAATCGTAAAAGATCGGTCCCGAAGCGCTCACCAACAGCGCGAATACAGCACTTCCATCAAACGCGCGCGTCCGCTCCGAGTGTGAACAGGTATATACGTGGCTCTTGCTGACACTGTCGTAGCTCAAACGTATCTTTTTTAACGTCGGCTCGCTCCTGCATCTCCGAGGCCGCAAAAAACGCCGCGGCGATTTGTTTCCATCTACGTCGCTTTGCAAACGACTGGGCCGCCTTTTACCAACAATGACAGTTGGGTTGACTTCTGGAGTCTTCACCGGAAGACTCGCCGCACTTCCCAACAGGCATACCGGCGTATGAGACTAGTCCCATGCTGTCGCTGTAGCGTAACATATCTCATTGAATTTCGCTCAGCTGCGATGTGTCCATGGTTATCGCGGCGATGAGAGGCGCCGATTCAGAAAATACGTCGGTGACATCAGCGCGGTCAAACCTACCGGCGCACCCCCAACTCACCTCCGCTAACGCTCTCATTCTCCTACTGCCGAGAGAACTTCCAGTTCCTGTCCCAGCGTACGTCACGGTCGTCAAAATTACGCCGCAACTTGTTTTGCGGTCAGCTGGAGAGAAAGAAAAAGTCGATATTTCATTATTTTTTTGTGTAGAAGTTAATGAACCGAGACGAAAACGGATGCCTGTTCGGCATTCAGTGAACGTTGAAGGTTTAATGTAAAAGTTATCTGGCAAAAGTAAAAAGGTCATTTCATGGTCCCTTTAATGGCTTTACGGAAGATCTGGTTTTGCCCGTTCCTTAGCAAACCGTTCCGCAAAGCCCATCGCGGAAATTCTCCAATTAAGGAGCACGTTCCATTCTAACCTTTACAGAAAATCTTGTTTATCACTGGCTGTGTCCGTATCTTAGAGGACCCTTCACTAAATTGGATTACGGATGAGTTCTCTGGCAGCTCTTTCGCCAGAGAATTTCTCCGTAAAGGGAGCCAACTTTTTACATTATATTAAAAATGCGAGCACGCTGGCGGGGCGGTGTGATTTTAATTATTGTTATCACATCAGGACAGGGCCCAAAGTAGTCATAAATAAATCAAATCTAAAAATGAGACTGGCAAAACTGAGTTTAAAAAAAGCATAGAACATGAGGTATCTTCCTTTCTAAATCTTTTAACCCCCTCACCCCGGTTTAACATTGGCCCTCGGCCTTTCCAGTGTCGGCTATCTGGCGCCCACTCTGAAACGTTTTGAGACCACTGCTTTAGGGACATGCGATTGAGATTAGGCTCCTCCCACCGACGACGTCACAAAGTTTCTCCATCGCTTTTTCCAGCATAGACGGACTGCCCTTCCTAATTCGAAGAGCTTGTGGGCCCCACACGGGCTCCACCCGGTCTAAAGTGAAGATGTGCGACGGCAACGATCCGTAAACGCTACGCGTAGGCGTGCTACCAGGCACGACGCACGTGGGCATAATTAACTATACCTGGTTTTGTCAACGAACTATGTGTTGCTGCAACAGATGAAGGCCTTCAAGGCCCTGAATGCCCATAACTATTTCACGAGTGGATGGGTGAAGAGCCTTAAAAGCGATGCGTCTCCCATTGAAGCGTATCGTCCTGCTGAGCGAGGCGAGTTGACAGGCAATAAAACGAGCGTCTTTGTGAGAGCCGAAGGTTTGCCTGCAAACGATGAGATGTGCCTGTGCTTGTTGCATTCGAATTCGCAGCATCTTAGCTGGGTAAACTCGGCGCCGCCGCCCCAACACCATCGACACTAATGTGCTGCAAACACTACACAACTACAGAAACGGTGCGAGAAAGGTAAAAGCACATCCTTGCAGTGTGATGCTACCAGACACCAAACACTGCCTCGGCCGCTATGGCAATGCGCACAGGGTGCTAACAGAAGCCTCCACCAATCCATGTAGAGTTGAGCAACATAGTTCTTACCGGTAATGAACTGTGAACCGCAGACACGGACACTTCCGATATGTGCGAGCAAGTCAGAGGCTTCAGCATTTCTCAGACAGCAGCTTTGTGCTCTCACACGTCACGTTATCACCTTTGGCAAACGGTGATTTCTGGTAGTATGGTTAAGTGAGGGAAGAAGGTATCTAAAAGAACATGAAGATATCGTAATAATGAAGGGGAAACGAGATTCAGCTATTATAAAACGCAGGGTACTCTGGAACTATAATAGATATGAAGTCGTTGGGGGTGTAGGGAGGGAGTCATGGTGCCAGGACTGTCATTTGGGAATGCGGTATTGTGTATGAGGTCAGAAATCCAGGCAGGTTTAGAGATACAGCAAAGGAGTGTGGTTAGCTTGGCATTTGGGGCACATGGGAATACACCAAATGAGGGAGTACAGGGGGATATGGGTTGGGCATCTTTCAAGAGTAGAGAAGTGATCAGTAAAGTAAAATTTGAACAGACTAGCTGAAATTGAGGATACACGGTGTAGGGCACTATATAGCTTCTTCGGAGCAGAGTAGCACAATCTAGAACGCCATCTCTCGGCGACTAGCGGTGAACGCCCGGAGGTTCCAACTCCGGTCAGAAATGCATGGGGAACGTGAGGAAATCATCGTTTCTTCAAAATTCTGGGGATAAAAGGAACGACAATAGTTTTTGACATAATAATGGAACATTTTAGAATAATTTGCGCTAAGTTGTGTGTCACGTAAGGATATATTTTTTTAAAAATTGCTTGAGCGGCATCATGCAGCAGATGACGCGGCAACGTCACACCGTTCACGTGACCCGCTCTGGCCAACCCAAAAGCCCAACCCCGCTACGGACAAAAATCGTCTGCTTCAAACGTCATTGCCTTGGAAATTGCCTTCTCAAAATCTTCACACGCATCCGATATTATGAAAACTTCAATAAAGTGTTTAGTGCTATACCAACTTCCCGTCAGGCTAGTTTAAAAAGTGTGAATTCGGCGCTTATTTTTTTAATCAGCCGTGTTGTGTCAATCTCCATGTGTTCTCCCATAGGGAGGGCCGCCTCCTGAAACCCCGAGTACCACTTGACTCGTGCAGAGCTGCTCTGTCGGCCATGTTGTTGGCAAAACACGCAAATCAAAGGATTGCGCTACTCTGCTCCTTATGAGCTATATAGTGCTCCAACACGATAAGCAGCGAAAGTGTACAAGTATCAGTGTTGGGAAGTACTTTAAAGGGGGCCCTGCAATGGCTTTTTTACTAATTTTTAATTTGCACCAAACCTGAGCGCACTGAACGTAGTAACTTAATGACACTTTTCTTTTCTCGAATTTCGATTTATTTTAGAAGTTATAGGCAAATTAAACTTACAAAAACAAGCAAAAAATAACCTCCTTCATGACGTCCTTGGTTGCTTGAGTGGCCGTGAACTAGACGAGGGTGGTGAGCTGAGCGAGCGCTCACGGCTGCCGTACTCCGTGTCGACGGCGCGAGAGGGCGCCACTAAAGCGTGTTCTGGATAGGCTGTATGTAGCGGGCAGCTAGAGCGGCTCTCATTGCATTTGCTGCGCGATTAAACAGAAATTCGGCATGACACTTCATTGGCCACAAACGACAGCAAACACGGGGTAAAGATCAGTTCAGAATGGGAGCCACTTCGCGCTGCCATACCGCGAAACGGCCAAACCGCAAGACAAAGCTGCTCACCGAAGGCCTTGGGAACGCTCGGAGCCGGCCGGGTCCTTCGGTCCCTACGGCCGCAGCGCCGCCGCGTACATCCGGGACCTTTCCGTGTCGACGCCTGATCCCACTACTCCTTTCTAGTAGGCGCCGCCTTTTCCACCGATTGGTGGCGGGTATGTCGACGGATCATTTCTTGTTTCCGTACTTTATAAACTGCATTTGTTTCTTTTCTGATATCAAATACTGAACAAAAACTACTATTATAAAAAATTGAAACGGTTCGCGCCACTTATATTTTGTATTTCGACTAAAAAGAAGCTTTTAGCGGCTCTGACCAGTAGTAAGCCCAGGACCTAAGACGTCACATTACGCGCGCTTTCGGTACCGCGGGTCGCCCCCGTCGGTGGAGGAGGTTTCCGCGTCGTCTGGTTAAAATATGACGCACTGATATTTAGTGACTCTCTCCGTGCCCGCTGGCTTGCCCGAACCCCAAGAGACGTGGAAACCGCAAAAAACGTAGACGCTTAATTATGATTGCAGGGCCCCTTTATACATTGTACCTTGAATGCTACTTCAAGTAGGTTCAGAAAAGTTGTACTTTGTTTGGAGTACATTATCCGAGTATGTGCTTGTACTTTACTTAAGTATCTTTTTTCTGGTACTTTCCACGGAAAGTACAATTCTGACTTTTGTTTGTTTGGTTTTGCTTTGTTTATTTATTTTAATGACACAATTGTCAGGGTACTTTGAGGGTACTTCAAAGTACATTCCTCAAATTTGGTATTGTTAAATTTGTAACACGTCGTCTGCTCACCAGAAACGTGAGCAGACGACGCATCGTCCGTTTGTTCTGGGGGCGGCTTTCCCGTCGATTTTAAACTCTCACTATTTCTTAGTCAGTCTGGCGCAAGCTGAGGAGGTTTAAAATATTAGAAGGCAAAATTAATCATACATGTAGCGATCTGAGATGAGACTGTGGTGCAGGGGATGAATCTTTCAAGTCGAAGAAAAGACAACAGAGGAGGAACGTCACGTTGTTTTGAGACATTCTCTTTGGCCTTTTCCTTCAACCTGGAAGTTCCTTCATTTTCGCACCCCAATCTCAGGTGTCAGATTATGGACGTGAAGTATCACCAGCCTGCTGCGCACTTGCCGGTTGTGTCGTTTTTCCACTGCAAGGACAGGACGTTTTTGCAGAGGGATCGGTTGCGGAAGCTACGGGGCCGGACGCTGTCATGCTCTCTCCGGAATACATTTAACCTAAGAAATACTTTGATTGAACTTCCTTGGGTGCAACAATCCAGTGCAAGCGGCGCCAGATTCCGGAAGAGGGACTTGCCGAGATCGGCTCCGGCCCTGAAAAGAACTGGTACTCTGTGGCCGCCGACTTTATCCAGTAATCGCCGCCAAGGCTTTTGAAAACGGAGGTCACTGCACCCCTGATTGCCCCTGCAACAATGCATACCAGTTTAAAAAATCACAACTTGTAGAGGAATGAAAGGGCATCATGAAAGATTGTGTTAAAATACTTGTACTGCACTTTCAAATTACAGTGCATTTATACTACTTTACTTCAAGTACGTTGCACCCAGTGTACTTACTACTTTACTTGAAGTACATCCCGTTTCATTTTACTTAGTACTTTACTTGAAGTACTTTTTAGATGTACTTTACCCAACACTGACAAGTATTCATATATAAGGAAAAGTCTCAACACTTAAGTGGACAAACCGAGACCCAATGAGCTGAGATTTAAATACATTCAACGAGATGGAGCCGATAAGAGCATATCAGTAGAAAAGGGAGTAAAGGAAACAGAGAGGAAATTGTAGGAAGAGAGAATGCAGGAGAAATCAGCTTTGAGAATATACAGGGGGGGTGGTTTCATCTCAAATCATGCAAGAAAAAATGTTGGGTCTTCAAAAAATTCTGGAAAAAATATATGTTGTGGGCTAATTCTTCATTAGAACAAAATGGGAAGCGGTTTTTAAGAAAAAAATTTTGTTCTCGAGTTATTATATTTTATTTGACCGAAAGCGGATTCTGAGATTTTGGCGATCGTCAGAGGTCGCACATTTGAGAGTCCCGCTACGCTCGTATGTGGGCCGCACAGCTATCAAACATTTTTCACTTGTTCTACACTTTAGGTACAATTTTTTAATCACAACTGAAAAAAATATTTTTTAATATTTCGTAAAATAAAAATGGTCAAACCTAGTCCCTTTGACAAATATTTGCCGAACTTGAGTGATTATAACTTTCGTTTCGTTCAACGTTTTGGCATAAACAGCACATCAAACGAAAGCTTAAAAGATTACCTTTTTCGGAAAAATATAATCGGTATTGTCAATCAGGTGCAATACAGTGAAACAAACCTCTGAAGAAAAGAGGAATCGCTAAAAGTACAATATTCAAAGTCAATTTTCTCAAAAAACCCATTTTTAATTTTTTTTTAAATTTTTTGTACGGAAATTTTTTAACATAGTCTTGAAACGTTGATAAAAATTAGAGTGGGTATTTTGTTTTTTGATGTAACGCCATGCGTTTAAAAACATAATATTTTCCACTCTGCTTTGCATGACAATCTGGAACGTTACTCATTGTTTTACACGGCTATATATTATTTGTTGACATCTGACCTATTGTATTTACGTATTTGTAGCAGAAATGACATGTAAGCAGTGTGTTGTGTCTATGTGTGTCACGCAGAACATAACATAACAGAACATGCTAGCATAGCCCCGAGGAAACAGGCCTGGAGTGGGGCTACTGAAGTAGAACTTTTATATACAATGAATATACAAGTAGCATGGTCGACTGGTTAATCGGCAATCGGCAGTCGGCAGTCGGCGAGAGCCCAAGTTATATAACCCTCCGAGGGCGAGAAGGCCCACGGAGCGAGAGAGGAGCCTTCCCCGGCGTTCGAGTGTTCACGTGGTGTTCGAAGTTCGGGGCGGCTGATGCAACTTCCGGGTGTTCTTTCACCAAAAGCAGATGATGCAATCCCTTCACGTTCTTGCCCCGCTTCGGTGGCTGATGCAAGGAGTCGACGCTCTTGCTGAAACCCAACACCGACAGGCCCACACAGACACACACACAGGCACGCACACGCACGCCGGTGTTTCTCCTTGCGAAGGCTGGCGGTCCCAGATGGTCTCGTGGCCTCCGGGAGACGTTCTGTTTGCGTTTCGAGCCCTCCTCGAAAGCCACCACCGGCCCGATGACTCAAGGGTCGGTCTCGAGTATCTGAACGTGACTATCTAGAGCCGTTGGTGACAGGTGAAGGCGAACTCCAGGACGGAGCCAAGGGAGCCAGTCGTAACACCTTCTGGCAGCTCAGAGCCAAAAACATACCGCCTTTTTTCCTTTTCTCAAAGCTAAGTCACGCAGTCAGCTGAGCTGGTCATTTCTGGCACCGAAGAAGGGACGATGGCAGGCACGTTCAGCAAGTGTAGACTGTTTTGCCCTGATTATGCCAGAAGACACAAAAGTAAAATTGAATACCAGCGCAATTTCCGCAAAGTGTCTGATCTGGACTTCGAATTGCTAAAGCAGCTACTTCCAGCTGAACAAGCGGCATCTGTCAACGGGGACGACAGCATTTGCAAGAACTGCTTTGCAATGTTTAAGCGCGACCTGCAAGACTTCGTCAAGGAGCAGAGAAGACTTTCACTGAGCGACGCCGCAATTGAGGAGGAGCAAGTTATGATCGAAGACGTGAAGGAAGTCATCAGCGCAGCAAACGTAAGTGTGACACCGTTGAAACTGCCGTCCGCGCTGAAGAAAGATCTTCGAGATGAATACGTAAAAAGAAAGCTAACTCAGGCAACAAAAGACTTCTCGAAGAAGATCGGCCGCCGTCTTAGTGAGGTTTATCAACCAATAGAAAGCCCCGACCTGCAGAATTCTTGTTCGTCCTGCTCTCAGTGGGAATCCAACATACGGTGCGCTTACGTGAACAGCTCGTCCTTACAAGAAAAGTGCCGAATTCTGACTCTGCTACCCTCCGGTTTGACGAAGAAAAAGTTATGTCTCTAATTCCCGAAGCCACAACTTATCTTCTGGACAGATCAAGAAAGCTGAAAGCTGAAAATGGTGTGTGGGCGATCGTCGACGCCTATCAAGGCCATCCCTTAAACAAAAATGATGTGGCCCTCGCACTGAGCTACTATACGTCCGATGACAAAGACTGTACAAGGGCAAGCCCCAATACAAAAGATGTTGTGACGCTGTACTCAGACGGACAAAAGACCCTCGTTGCAAAACGTTTTTTAACAATGTCTGTCCGTGAGATGTACAAAAAGATGAAGACATCTCATCCAGAAATCAAGCTTGGGTTGACAAAGTTTTACGCCCTGCGACCAAAATGGGTCATGAAACGTCCCGTGCATGAAGAGTGTGTTTGCATTTATTGTGCGAACTTCGCCCTTTGTTTGGCGGCATTATCAAACGCAGGCGGAAAACATTTGAGTCTAGAAGACGTCAAGAAACTTTGCCTGTGCGAAAACCCATCGGAGGAGTGTCTTCTGCTAAACTGTAAATCGTGTCCGAAAAAAGATGGTTTAACTCTAGAATCGTTATCAATCAATGAAGAAGACGAAGTGGAGCTGGCAATATGGGAATCCGGTGAATTGATTAAGAAACATCTGGAAGGTAATGCATTTCTTAACGAAATAAGAAAATGGGCAACGAAGTACATTCCCCACTGGATCATCCGACAAGCCCAGAGACTTGCAATATGCTTCGAAAAAAGCCAGATCAAGCCGCGTACTGCCGTGTTGCATTTCGACTTCGCAGAAAACTGGAGTGTTGTTCTTCCTCGGGCCGTACAAGGTTTTCATTGGAAAAATCAAATGGTTTCTATCTTCACCTGCGTTGCCACAACACAGCAGAAGACTTACAGCTTTGGAGTCATCAGTGACGACATCGTACATGATACAGCACACGCATTGTTCGCCCTGAGTGCAATTGAAGAGTGGCTTGAAGAACATATTCCCGTGTTTCTAGAACTAATCTACGTATCCGACGGAGCAGCAAGCCATTTTAAGAATAGGTTCCAGCTGCACGAGATGGTGAAAAGAAATGAAGTGACCAAGTGGATTTTTTCTGCTACAGGACATGGCAAAAGTGCTTGTGATGGCGTGGGTGCAGTGCTCAAACACCAGGCATGCCTACACAACCTCAGATCATCGGAACTGGAAACAATCGGATGTGCGGAGGACTTTTTTCGCGTGGTTGCCGCAAAAGTACCTGGAATCGTACTTCTAAAAAGTGATGCAACTTGCCTGAGAGACTACCGTAACTTAAAAAAAAAGACTGGAACGCTGTAAGCCCCGTGAAAGGCATTCAGACATGCCATCTGTGGGTCAAGGTTGAGAACGAAGACGGGTCTGTTAACTTGGTGATTGAAAAATACGCAAAACCGTGAAAGTGAAGTGTTAGCCAAGTTACCAGACTGATCCCAATGAACGTTTTTGAGGTTTTGTATTGTTCGTTTTAGTGTCCATACTTCCGTTTCACCTGCACAAGTTCTTATTTGAAAGAAATATTAAGATTAGAAAAAGAAACTAGTCGATTGTCAATGGCCTTAGTGCGTGGGGAGAAGCGGCCATGTTAGTTAACTTTTACTTCTCCTCGTTCTGTAGATCGTCGTGATCGACCTGTCAGTGGTTCTACAGGATTCTTCTTTGTTTGTCACGTTAGCAGTCTTTACAAAACCTTGTAAATGTTGTACCTATATATTTGTGAATGCAGCTGTGCCAAGTTTCAGTAATATTTTTTGCTAAGAAATTGCGTTTCACATTCTTTTTTAAGTATTTAATGTTGAATTGCGCCAATAAATGTTGATATCTTGTATTAAACGTACCTTTCATGTATCAATTCTGCTTAAATATATGCGAAATTTCAGTCAATAAATACAATAAGTCAGATTTCAACAAATAATAGATAACCACGCAAAACAATAGGTAGCGATCGAGATTGTCATTGCATAGCAAACCGTATAGTATCATGTTTTTAAACGCTTGGCGTTACATCAAAAAACAAAATACCCACTCTAATTTTTATCAACGTTTCAAGACTATGTTAAAAGGTTTCCGTACAAAAGATTTAAAAAAATTAAAAATGGGTTTTTTGAGAAAATTGACTTTGAATATTGTACTTTTAGCGATTCCTCTTTTCTTCAGAGGTTTGTTTCACTGTATTGCACCTGATTGACAATACCGATTATATTTTTCCGAAAAAGGTAATCTTTTAAGCTTTCGTTTGATGTGCTGTTTATGCCAAAACGTTGAACGAAACAAAAGTTATAATCACTCAAGTTCGTCAAATATTTGTCAAAGGGACTAGGTTTGACCATTTTTATTTTACGAAATATTAAAAAAAATATTTTTTCAGTTGTAATTCAAAAATTGTACCTACAGTGTAAAACAAGTGAAAAATGTTTGATAGCTGTGCGGCCCACATATGAGCGTAGCGGGACTCTCAAATGTGCGACCTCTGACGATCGCCAAAATCTCAGAATCCGCTTTCGGTCAAATAAAATAAAATAACTCGAGAACAAAATTTTTTTCTTCAAAACCGCTTCCCATTTTGTTATAATGAAGAATTAGCCAACAACATATATTTTTTCCAGAATGTTTCGAAGACCTAACATTTTCTCTTGCATAATTTGAGACGAAACCACCAAAATATGCAAGTCACTTTTCTTTTGTAGAGTATAATTTAAACCTGTAAAATATGACAATGAACACGGTATACAATCATCATTTGTAATAATTAAAAACATAATTTTCGTAAAATTGTAGTGGCTTCTTTTTATTCTTTTTTTCCGGTCAAGACTTATCAGCATTTAATGTGTAGACATAACCTCCATATTGAGTAAACATTAACGCAAAAATGGAGCACACATACTATAAAAGTCATTCATAACGGTGGAATTAACTTTTGCACATCTATGAATCATCGCACCGCTACGTAACATATCAAATTCGCCAGAAAACGTATACAGTATATTTTGAATGATTCAAGGTTAAAACCAATGAAAAAAATTATACTGAAGGTGTAGTTTGCACAATTATGCATTAATGGTATTTTGCGCATACAAGCAGTACAATTCATTAAATATGGCTGCGTGTAATGTTTTCTTTTAATATTTTACCTGTGTAGCCTACATCTGGTGACAGCTTATATTCTCCTCTGTAAGATATATTTTCTAGTCAATACTTGCTAGAAACAAGAACGTAAATGTTTGACAATATTTTAATAGTTTTGGCACCTTTGCTGTGTTTTGTCTGCCCAATCGGACAACTCCGTCGTTAAACATATTTGAAGAAAAACATTGAACTGATCCGTTGAGAAAACGTAATATACGCGGATATATGTGTTTGCGATTTATTTGAAAAATACACAAACATAAAGTCATGCTCATTTATTTTATTAGTTCTAAAAAGAGTATAATAATTTATTTAATATTATTAGTATGTACACTCATCTGAGAGTGTAACGGAAATGCTAATGAACATAGCCAATTAAAGCCTTTTGATCTTGAATAACATGTTCACCAGGAGTCTGCCTACTGGAGCAAACAACCGTCGCGGTTTCTTGCGCCACCATTTTTTAATTTTGCTTGTCCTGACCTTTAGGCAACTTCTTAAAAATTTTGAAAGCAACGCAAAATTTTCGAAGGGACTTTGGGCACCCACATTATTTGTCTACACAAAACCTAGAATGTTGTTTGGAAAATAGGCAGTGGCGGCAATGCTACATCTTTGGGCCCGAAAGCTTGTGGGTACGCTAGTCTAAAAATGCATAATGGCTTTCTTTATTGCGTTGAAATGCGTAAGGCGTCAGTATCTCCAAATTGAGGATGTGGTGGACACGTACGACCAACCTGAAATACGTACAAACCGTTGGGAGTGGAACTTTGACGTGCAACCGGTGTTTCAATCTGCCTTTCTATTAATTCGGACTTTCTTTGTCAATATGTGTAGTGCGTTTGTCTGCATATCTCATGCTCTTTGTATGTAACTATATGACACTGTATGGAATAATAAGTGAGTTAGAGTCAGATATAATGTATCACGCTGTACTTAAAGGCAATTTTGGAGATCTTGCACACGAAGAGCTTAAAAGTCCAAATATTTCTTTGCTTCAGGAACGGCGTTTTTGCTCAAGGACCAATACAAATATTTTTATATTTACTATTTGGTTATAGAAAACATAAATAGAACACAACAATATTAAATAATAAAAAGTGAAGCGAAAAAACAATTTATCTAGTTTTTTTTCAGTTTAAACTGTAATCATGATATCAGTGTGAAAAAAATTGAACTTAAATAGTACAAAATAGTAGCTATAGAATATTATTTTCCATCGCCCATCCTAGTTTAAAGTAATAACCCTAATGTGTATTTGAAGAAATGTAAGGATATTTGAAATATTGCGTTGTAGATCAAGCGTCATTTTCAATATTTTAGGCATTGGTTATCACTTCTCGTTTGAAACCAATATTCTTTGACGGTGGAAGAGTTTCTTACGAACAATTTCGAGTTTGTCTTTCTGTACGAATGGCACTGTTGCGAATCATTATGAAGAAACTTCGGTTAAATTCACAGGCTTCAAATTACAAAGAAAAACACACCAGAAGAAATGAAGGCGCTGTTTTTAGTCAGTTCTATATTTTAAATTAAACAATATGATTTCAATATACACTTTTTTAAATTAGGATGCATATTGTAAGGTCTCATCTGCAGAAAAAGATTACTTAATAAAGAATTTAAGCCCTCGATCCAGTTATATCTTGATTGAGTTCTGTGCGTTCATTTAAAAAAGAAGAGTATCAGCATTTTGCTAAAAACAGTTGATATAAAAATGCAGAAAATTACAGTTCTAAAACGTACCTGCTGCTTCACTCCGGTAGACGACATATGCCGCCTTCCCAACTTTGTAAACGGGATGAGCATTGCCATCAGACGTGTAGTACGGTCTCACGACTATCTCGTAGAGAGTCCATCTCTCTAGGTCGAGTGGGCCAGATAACTCAGTAACGTTGGCCGGGAAGGTTTTTCGTAAAGTGTGATGGTCGGATGAGCCATAGAGAAGGTATCCCGCCAGGTACACATTTTCGACGTCGTCATTCCATCTTCTGAATTCATCCTGTAATTTTACTGAAGGCGAGTATTTAAAGGACCACGAAAGCAGGAGACTCCCGTTGTATGTATTTTGAGCCCACATAGTCAGTTCTTCAGATGGAAGGTATGGCGTAGATACTGGAAAGGTACAAAGAAGTTATTTAATGTCTTATTTAGGGCTTCTATCTAATATCTGCATTTATTTCCGGGATGTATAGTGCTTTGTCCTACTCTAGATGTTGATATAGCCATAATTACAAAAAATCCAAGTTTTTAAAGTTTACGGTTAGTTAAAATATAAAAACTAAACTTCTATTTTGTATCTATGACTCTATTTATAGACAACAAAGATGACCGCAACGATAAACGCATTTCCAAAACAGAACAAATTCAGAAAGCGTATATTAGACTGGGCAGGCCGGCAGCAGCGCGACGAGCAGCATGCTTAACAGGCTGTCTTTCATCTTTGTGCAGTTTCTGCTGCTGCCACATGGAACCACTGACATCATCATTTCTGGGGACGGATTTCGACACGCGATCGAGGCAAACGACGAAAACAGCGGTGCTGCGATGACCCAGCTGATCCCGGCACCTTCCTGCAACATCACGATCGACAGTTCGCCAAAGAAGCACCAGGTGTCATGGTTAAACGGAAGAACACGTGGGACGTCAACGTCACCTCCTGGGGCTACAAAAGCGGAGAACCTGTGCGACCTGTTCAGTGGGCAGGCCGGCAGCAGCGCGACGAGCAGCATGCTTAACAGGCTGTCTTTCATCTTTGTGCAGGTACGTCCCGCACTTGACGACAGTCATTGTTACCGGTCCGACGACCGTTTTTTGCTGCTGCTGCCCTGCCCACACTGTCTGTTTTGTTTGCTGCGTTATGGTCAAGCGTGTGTTGGCTTGTTTAGATCACTGCTCTGTTGTGGCGATATTGAAACAAATCCGGGTCCTATGAATGCGGAGCAAGCTCAGCAATTTTCACAAATGTTTCAGTTATTAAACGAGCTAAATTCTCGGTCACAGGGGTTTGAGGCTGGCCAAGCAGCGCTAATCAGTTCCGTTGACGAAATAAAGCAAAGTCAAAAATCTATTGAAGAAAAGGTTACAAAAATCAGTACAAGGCTTGTATCCGTCGAAAAAAAGACAACTGCTTTTGAACAAGAGATACAAGGTCTACGAAAGGAAATGGGAGAGCAGAGGAAAACAAATACTGCCCTACGTCATCGGTTGGATGAACTTGAAGATAGGTCTAGGCGAAACAACGCCCTTTTTTATGGTATCGCTGATAGTGCTGCGGAAACGTGGGCTCAAGTTGAACAAAAAATAAAAAGGGCTTTGTTTGACTGTTTTGATGGCGAAACTGACCTGTCTTTCGACATTGAGAGGGCTCATAGGCTTGGCCAGTACACTATCAGTAAATGTAGGCCAGTCATTGTTAAATTTTCTTCTTTCAAGGCAAAAGAGCAAGTCATGGTTTTAAAGGCGAAACTGAAGTCAATGGACGTCGGTGTTAGCGAGGATTTTTCTTTTGCAACTCGTTTGGCGCGAAGGAAGCTTATTGAGTTTGGAAAATCGAGCGGTACTACTTTCAAACTTAATTATAATAAATTATTTCTAAATGAAAAATGCTATGTATATGACCATGACGCAGGGCAGGTCACAGAATTACTTCGACCGCATAACTCCAGCAGTATTAGACGCCGTGATGCAGCTGATTCTGCCCCGGAGGGTGCACTTGTTCCTGTTTAGCAGTTGCAGAGGGGTGGTGGCCGTCTTGATTCTTTGTCGAACTTGTCTATCCTTTTTACGAATATACGAAGCTTAATGAATAAACGCGAGGATATAAGCTCTGTCATAGACACTTGCGATGCTAGCATTATTGTATTAACCGAAACATGGCTCTCGGCCAAAGTTAGAGACACAGAGTTGTTTCTCGGACTGAAACAGTTCACTACTTATCGGCAGGACAGGGAGTTGCGAACGGGTGGAGGTGTTCTAATTGGAGTTATTAAAAGTATTCCGTCCTTTGTTGTAAATATTAACAGTCCTCTAGAGATAATTTGGGTGTGTATGATCATTCAACATCAAAAGTTTGTATTGGGATGCTGTTATCGCCCACCTTCTTATGTTACTGATTTTACAGATAAACTACATGATGCGTTGAATGCAATTTCAACGCGTTTTCCAAATACGCCCCTGCTTTTAATGGGTGATTTTAATTATCCTAACATTGTTTGGGGACCGAGTGACCCCTGCTCTAACCCGTTTTCGACAGACTGTGCAAAGTTCTTAAGTGTACTCTCTGACTTCCATTTCATTCAACTAGTTCACAGCCCAACGAGAGTAACGGCTACAACGTCAAGCATTTTAGATCTGATTTTGACTACTATGCCCAACCTAATTGGTCCAATTACTTACCTTCCTGGCCTCAGTGACCACCTGTTATTACATTTTACCTTGTGCATTCCTTCAACTTGTGTCAGAAATCAAAAGAAAATTATCAGAGACTATAGCAAAGCCAATTTCGATGCTATTAATGTTGAATTTTGCAGCTTTTTAGATGCTTTTTTGAGAACGTCTCGGAGCGCTCTGTTGAAACTAACTGGACGCTTTTCAAGGAAGCGGTGATTTCGCTCACTAAAAAGTATATACCTTTGAAAACCATAATTGTAAATTCAACTTCACCATGGTTCAACAGGGCGCTTCTGAGGTTATCGAACAAAAAGAAACGTTTATTTAGAGCTGCCAGGCTCACGTCCTGCCCAGTTCGTTGGCAGAATTACTTCAGTGCTGCTCAGTGTTATAAGAGCGCAGTTCAGAGTGCTAAGCTCAATTTCCTCCACAATTTGCTACCATCTATGTTAAAAAATAATCCGCGTCAATTCTGGAATGTATTGTCCCACCGGGATAGACCCTCATGTATTTCATTGAAAACACTAGACGACACTCTGATCGAGGAATCTTTATGCGCTACAATGTTCCAGGAAGTGTTCATTAGGTCTTTTTCTAGCACCCCCATCTCTGCAAACCCAAGCTATCATGTTGATTCCTTCTCGTTAATGGATCCTATCATCATTTCTCCCGATGGTGTTCTGAACATCATCAATTGTCTTAAACTATCCTCAGCGACTGGAATCGATGAGATTAACTCAAAATTTCTTAAAGCTACAAATCAATACTCTTCCGTAATCCTTGCACATATTTTTCAACAATCACTTGAGACTTCATTGGTACCAGCCGACTGGAAAATTGGTAAAGTTATTCCCTTGCACAAATCTGGTAATAAGCACGTTCCTATCAATTATAGACCCATCTCACTAACCAGCGTTCCCTGTAAAATTTTTGAACATATAATCTATACGCAGCTCGTTAACTTTCTAGAATCTAATTCATTCTTTTCACCAGCTCAACATGGCTTTAGAAAATATTTATCTTGTGAAACGCAACTTTTGTCTATCACCAGCGACTTTCATTCGGCACTTGATCAGGGATCTCAGGTGGACTGCATATTTCTAGACTTTGCCAAAGCATTTGACAAGGTATCGCACCGACTTTTACTGCTTAAGTTAAGTAAACTTAACATCGACTCTAACGTGTTTAACTGGCTAGTATCGTTTCTAACGAATCGGTCACAATTTGTAACGTGTAATGGTACTAACTCCTCCTCTGCACCAGTTTCTTCCGGAGTACCTCAGGGGTCCGTTCTGGGACCTCTACTCTTTTTAATATATATTAATGACTTGCATGCGGTGGTTTCTTCTTCAATTAAACTTTTTGCTGACGATTGTGCTATTTACCAAGTAATATCTAATGACTCTGACTCACAAAAACTGCAACATGACCTAGATTCCATACTACACTGGTGTGAACTCTGGTCAATGGAGCTCAATATTAATAAATGTAAAATAATGCGCATAACACGTAAAGCCAACTTTAATTTTGCTTATAGTATTAATAACACACCTCTAGAACTTGTAAACTCATACAAGTATCTGGGTGTGATTTTAAGTGCTGACCTTTCCTGGAAACTTCATATTAACTATGTGACTAACAACGCCAATCGAATGCTTGGTTTTCTCAAACGTAACTTTTATCTCGCCCCATCATCATTAAAACTATTCCTTTATAAAACACTAGTTAGGTCCAAGCTAGAGTATGCAGCTTCCATCTGGGATCCCTCTACCCTTTACCTCGTTGATTCACTTGAAGGTATTCAGAACAGAGCTGCACGTTTCATAATGGCCAATTATAACCGCACCGCAAGCGTAACATCAATGAAAGATAATTTGCTACTCCCAAGCCTCGCACATCGTCGCACAGTCTCTCGTATTTGTCTTTTTCATAAAATCTATCACCATATTCCTCAGCTTAAATCACAACTAATCATCCCCCCTACTTTGTTTCAGCACGCCTTGATCATCGTCACAAAGTCGGTGTCCCATTTTGCCACTCTAACATTTATTATGACTCTTTTATTCCCAGGACTTCCAAAGACTGGAATCGCTTACCTGCATCGCTCACATCAATTAATGACCACGCACTTTTTTGTACATCTGTTGCCAATTTCATGTTCCCTGTTCTTTAAGTATTGTATATTTTGTTCCAGTTGTTTATTATGTTACTATTGTTCCCACTCCCCTCTGTAATGCCATGTGC
>JAZHYW010015759.1:0-19580 GCA_037355805.1 Ixodes ricinus
ACCAAGCAGGCAGCGCGCCCGTGGCATAACGGTTATCGCGCTTGCCTTCCACGCAGAAGGCCAGGGTTCGATTCCTGGCCGTGCGTGCGCATTTTTGCTGACGCTGTAATGTCATGTTCTAGTAAATTCGAGAGCCGCCTTGCTAATTCGAGGTTAGAATGTTCTACGAACCGAACCTTCCACGCCGAATGTTCCCGAAGCCCACGTGTGTACAAAAGGGGCGCCGCCTGGCAATCCGAGTCAGTTTCGCCTCAGCGTTCGATCCTGCTGCTTCGCCGCTTTCGACGCCCGCGACGCTCTGCTGTTATCTTTTGTTTCCTTCTTTATTTTTGGGCACAAGTTCGCCCCCATTAAACGTTTAGTTTCTTCAGTTATTATCGCCTCATCACTTGTCATTCGTGACATTTTGGTGGAGGTGCGGGGTAACGCATGCCCCTGCCGCGTACCCTCCGAGGGCCCGCAGTGCAAGTCCGACGCCAAGCCCAGGAAGAACCAACGAAGGCACTACCGAGATCCGGTTCAGTCGTCGCACCCAAGGCCTACACCCGGAATTCGGACCTCTGCCGCCCAGGACCAAGCAGCCAACGAGGCCGACGATGGCCAACCAGTCGCCGACCCCCGCCGCTCCTGCCGTCGTCTACCTGCCCGCCGCTCCCCGTACGCCGACTCCCTTCCACGGCGAGATCCACGAGGACATCGAAGACTGGCTGCGACACTACGAACGTGTAGCCCGCCACAACGGATGGAACGCCGAGCAACGCCTCCAGAACCTATACTTCTCGCTGGAAGGCACCGCGAGGAACTGGTTCGAAAACCACGAGGCTTCGCTCACTTCGTGGGATATCTGCACCGCCGAGTTGAAGCGAACCTTCTCGAACCAACATCGGCGACAGAAGGCGGAGGACCTGCTCCAGACGCGGACTCAAGCCCCCGACGAAAGCGTGACAAGCTTCGTTGAAGACGTGCTACGACTGTGTGCACGCGCCGACCCGCAAGCCACCGAGGAGAAGAAGTTGCGCTTCCTTATGAGGGGCGTCAAGAGCGAAATTTTCGGGGGCCTTGTCCGCAATCCCCCGACAACCGTCGATGGTTTTGTGGCTGAAGCCACTAACATCGAGCGCGCGCTGTCGGCTCGAGCAAGCCATTACCATCGACTTGCCGGCGTGCCTGCTCCTCCAACCGCCGCATCTTGCCCACTGGACCTGAACACCACCGGTGTCGACGGCCTTCGGGAAATCATTCGCGACGTCGTCCGGGAGGAGCTCCGAAAGCTGCTACCTGCCGCTGACCGACCGGCTTCGCTCTCCATCGCCGAGGTCGTGCGGGAAGAGGTGCAAAGAGCCATTCAACCAGAGGCTCCCATCAGCGTAACAGTCCCCGAAGAAGCCACGCTGACTTACGCCGCAGTGGCCCGACGGCCACCGCCTCCTCCTCGCGCCTATGTCGCGCCTCCCCGACGTCAGTCTCCTGCGCCGCAGCACGACAGACGCCACGTTGACCCGGTCCAGTACGCCTGCCAGGAGCCCCGCGCACCCCGGAAGACCGACGTGTGGCGAACGCCCGACCGACGCCCCCTGTGCTTCCACTGCGGGGAGGCAGACCACACTTACCGCCGATGCCCATACCGACGACTCGGGCTGCGTGGGTTCCACCCGAACGACCCGCGCCCCCGTTATGGTGAGCGCCCTCGGGAGATCGACGAGTACCTGCGACGACCTCAGTCCCCCGAGCCTGCGTACCGCCGTGTGTCCCGGTCGCCGTCGCCACGACGTCCAGCTTCACCGATGCACCGACCCCGACGTGAAAGCCTGTCACCCCTCACTCCTCGCCGGGGAAACTAGGCGCGGCAACCCCTGGAGGTGGAGTTGCCGAAGACGACCGACGCCAAGATCCTCCACGAACGTCGGAGGGCCCCCACTCAAACACCACCAGAGACCGAAACGACGCTCCTGCAACGGTGAAGAATAACTTGAACATCGTTATCGACGGTCACGACGCGTCGGCTCTCGTCGACACCGGAGCAGACTACTCCGTCCTGAGTGGGAGGCTCTCCCAACGCCTTCGGAAAGTGACGACGCCGTGGGATGGCCCACAGATACGGACCGCCGGGGGACATCTCATCACGCCAGTCGGAAGATGCACTGCTCGCGTCGAGATTCACGGCGAGACGTGTCCGGTAAAGTTCGTCGTTCTACGGGACTGTGCGAGGGACGTTATACTCGGAATGGACTTCTTGTGCGAGTACAGCGCCGTCATCGACCTGGAAGCCAACGAGTTGAGGCTGCGGAAACCTGCTGTAATGCCCGAGGATCCCACAACTTTGGCAGCCACGTCAGCTACAGTGCGTGTACTCTCCAACCACGTGAACTTGCCACCACGCTCGAGTGTACTTGTGCCTGTCGCGACCGAAAAAGGCATCTGCGGAGAAGCTTTGCTGGAGGGTAGCGTCCAACTGCTCCTAGGAAGAGGGATCGGCGTCGCAAGAGGCATCGCGGAGCTCCAAGACGGACGCACTGTTGCGCTCGTAACGAACTTCCGACAGGAGGCTCAGCACCTTACGAAAGGCACCGCCGTGGGTCACGCCGAGGAACTCCCGACTCAGCCGCTATCGCTGGAGTATCAGAAGACCTCTCTTCATGGCCACACGAGACAACGCCGCCTTCGCAGTTCGACATCGATCCAACCCTGCCTACCCCACAACGGCGACAACTCAGTGACCTTCTAGCCGAGTTCAGTGCGTGCTTCTCCACGTCGTCAAAGGTACGCCAAACGACGGTCGCAAAACATCGAATTGTTACTGATGACGACGCACTTCCCGTTCATCGATCGCCCTACCGTGTTTCGGTGAAAGAGAGAAGTCATCCAGAAGCAAGTTGAAGAAATGCTCGACGACGACATTATCCAGCCCTCAAACAGTCCGTGGGCTTCACCGGTAGTCCTGGTGAAAAAGAAGGACGGGACTCTTCGGTTCTGCGTGGACTATCGTCGACTGAACGCCGTAACAAAAAGGACGTCTACCCGTTGCCCCGCATCGACGACACTCTGGACCGGCTGCGCCACGCCCGATACTTTTCGTCGATGGACCTGAAGAGTGGGTACTGGCAGATCGAGGTCGACGAACGGGATCGTGAGAAGACTGCCTTCGTCACGCCGGACGGACTGTACGAATTTAAAGTGATGCCGTTTGGACTGTGCACAGCACCTGCGACCTTCCAGCGGGTAATGGATACCGTCCTCTCAGGCTTGAAATGGCAAAGCTGTCTCGTCTACCTCGATGACGTCGTGGTATTCGCAAGCGACTTCGACGAGCACCTGAGACGTCTGCGAGCCGTGCTACAGGCTATCCAGAATGCTGGACTGACACTCAAGCCGTCAAAATGTCAGTTCGCTTACGGCGAGCTTAAATTCTTGGGCCATGTCGTGAGCGCTGAGGGTGTAAGCCCTGACCCGGCAAAGACATCCGCTGTCGCCGCATTTCCGAAGCCATCAGACAAGAAAGCCGTAAGAAGATTTCTTGGACTGTGCGCTTACTACAGGCGTTTCGTTCGCGATTTCGCCAAGATTTCTGCACCGCTCACGCATCTCACGAAGGACGATGTGAACTTCCAGTGGGGGAGGAGCAAGAACAAGCGTTCAACGAACTGAAGGAAAGACTCCAGTCGCCCCCTATCCTCGGACACTTCGATCCGTCAGCGGAAACGGAAGTTCACACAGACGCCAGCAACGCCGGGCTAGGTGCGGTGCTCGTCCAAAGACAAGACGGAGCAGAGAGGGTGATCGCTTATGCAAGCCGTGCACTGTCCAAGGCAGAGAAAAATTACTCGACAACCGACAAGGAATGTCTCGCTGTCGTCTGGGCGTTAACCAAGTTCCGCCCATACCTGTACGGGATCCCGTTCCGCGTTGTCACGGACCACCACGCTCTCTGTTGGCTCGCCAACCTCAAGGACCCGTCAGGACGCCTCGCTCGCTGGAGCCTTAGACTGCAAGAATTCGACGTGACCATTGTGCACAAGTCTGGCCGCAAGCATAATGACGCCGACTGTTTGTCTAGGGCCCCAGTCGAATCTCCTTCCGACAGCACCGATGACGACGATGACGACCGTTTTCTCGGCGCCGTTACAGATACCGACATGGGAGTGCTTCAACGAGACGACCCGGAACTTCGCGCCGTGATCGACCACCTCGAAGGTCAAGGAAGTTCAGTTCCGCGAGTCTTGGCCCGAGACTTACCAAGCTTCGTTCTGCAGCGAGGCGTGCTCTTCAAGAAGAACTTCGGAACAAGTAACCCTGCCTGGCTGCTGGTTGTTCCGGCCAGCCTGCGCGAAGAAATCTTTCAAGCCTGCCACGACGACCCGACGGCTGGACACCTTGGCTACAGCAGGACGCTCGCCCGGATTCGTGATAAGTACTACTGGCCGAGACTCCCAAAACCGTCCATCTGTACACACGGTCCTGCCATGAGTGCCAACGACGTAAAAGCCTCCGACGAAGCCAGCAGGACTTCTGCAGCCGATTCCTACCCCAACTACGCCCTTCCAGCAGGTCGGAATGGATTTACTTGGGCCGTTCCCAACATCGGCGCAAGGAAATCGGTGGATTATCGTCGCGACCGATTATCTTACACGATACGCCGAGACGAAAGCCCTGCCATCGGGAACAGCGGTAGAAGTCGCCAAGTTTTTCGTCGAGTCTATTCTCCTTCGACATGGCGCCCCCGAAGTCTTGATAACCGACCGAGGGTCATCGTTCTTGGCCCAGCTCACGCAAGAGATCCTTCGGCTCAGCCACACCAGCCATCGTCGGACCACCGCGTACCATCCGCAGACCAACGGGCTTACGGAGCGGCTCAACAAAACAATCGCCGACATGATCTCCATGTACGTCGACGTAGAGCACAAGACCTGGGACGAGGTATTACCTTACATCACGTTCGCCTACAACACTGCAGCTCAAGAAACCACGGGGTTTACGCCATTCGAGCTTGTGCATGGAAGAAAAGTGACGACCATGCTGGACGCGATGCTGCCTCATGAGCCTGTGGATGACGGATGCGATGATGCCCATGCGGTCAGTCAGAGAGCAGAAGAAGCTCGCCAACTAGCCCGCCTTCGAATCCACGATCAACAGCGAGTCGACGCACGCCGGTATAACCTTCGTCGCCGGGACGTCCACTTCCAACCCGGAGATCGGGTATGGGTGTGGACACCGATACGGCGCCGCGGACTCAGCGAAAAGCTTCTGAAACGCTATTTCGGACCCTACAAGATCATCCGACGCCTCAGCGATCTGAACTACGAAGTCCTTCCCGACGGAACGCGCCCATCTGCACGACGTCAGCCGCGACCCGAGGTGGTGCACGTCGTCCGGCTGAAGCCGTATTACGAACGATAGAACTTTCCACCCTCGTCGACGAGTGAACTGTGAACTGTGAACTGCGAACTGCGGCTCGCCATGCTGCTGTGCTTTTGCTGTGGATTTCTTTCGTTTTGTTTTCGTTTTGTGCTGCATCGGGACGATGCACTTTTTTAAAGGGGGAATAATGCCGCGGGCGCAGCTGACCAAGCAGGCAGCGCGCCCGTGGCATAACGGTTATCGCGCTTGCCTTCCACGCAGAAGGCCAGGGTTCGATTCCTGGCCGCGCGTGCGCATTTTTGCTGACGCTGTAATGTCATGTTCTAGTAAATTCGAGAGCCGCCTTGCTAATTCGAGGTTAGAATGTTCTACGAACCGAACCTTCCACGCCGAATGTTCCCGAAGCCCACGTGTGTACAAAAGGGGCGCCGCCTGGCAATCCGAGTCAGTTTCGCCTCAGCGTTCGATCCTGCTGCTTCGCCGCTTTCGACGCCCGCGACGCTCTGCTGTTATCTTTTGTTTCCTTCTTTATTTTTGGGCACAAGTTCGCCCCCATTAAACGTTTAGTTTCTTCAGTTATTATCGCCTCATCACTTGTCATTCGTGACAATAGTGTACAATAAAGGTAATTTTGAAGCTATAGAAAAAGGGCTGTCTGAATCTTTCGGGGATTTCGAGCGTTCCGCTTTAGAAAATGGTGTAGACGCTATATGGGACATTGTTCAAAAATCGTTTGTTGAAATTAATAGACAAATATGTTCCCGCTAAACTAATACGTGCAAAAGCAATGAATGATAAGCCTTGGATGGCAGTTTCTGTTAAAAAGATGATAAAAAAGCGCTGACGTGGTTATCAAAATTATAAACTATAGTTTATAGGTGTATACACCATATGCATAGTGTACACCATGCATATCGGCAGCCGCAGAGCTCGAGAAACTCAATGTAACCTATAAGGAAGCTATTACCACTGCAAAACGCGAGTATTTTGATAAACTGTCTGATGGCATGCGACTCTAGTAGCAAAGAATTCTGGAAATACCTAAAAGAAGACGCGAAAGGAGAATATGGGAATTCCAAATATATATTTATCTTGGGGAAGTAATTGAAGAAAGTTACAAAAAGTCAAGCTGTTCTAATACATACTTCCAGTCTATTTTTGCCTCTAACGTCAGAACTCATTCTTACCCCCATCTCAATGAAAAAATTGTGAATCAAATGGCTCCTGTTGTCATTAGTGTGGAGGGGATGAAGAAGTGCCTAGATGAGCTTGATATTAAAAAGGCTGTAGGTCCTGATGGTTTGTCGCCCAGAGTTTTAAAATTGTGCTCATTTGTTGTGTCTCGCTACTTAGAGATTATTTTTTGTAAATCCCTAGAACAAAGTGTGCTCCCGGGTCAGTGGAAGGTGACGTGCATTACGCCAATTCATAAGCAGGGATCAAAACACAAAGTGGAGAATTATCGCGCCATCTCACTGAGCTGCATATGTTGCAAAATTTTAGAGCATATTATCTATAGCAATGTTGTGAGGCATTTCAATACAAATAGTTATTTATCTTCTACCCAACATGGATTTAGAAAGGGCCCTCATGCGCCACACAGCTCGTAGAACTCTGTCATGACTTGGTTTCAACGGCTGAGGGGGAAGGAGAAAGCGCACGCCATCTTTCTTGATTTGAGCAAGGCTTTCGATAAAGTGTCTCACCCTTTGCTGCTACACAAACTGAGCTCCCTTAGCCTTGATGGAAACGTATACCGTTGGATAGAAAATTACCTCTCTGGGAGAAAGCAGTGTGTCGTCGTAAATGGTGCAAGCTCAGACTTTGTTGATGTGACTTCTGGCGTGCCGCAGGGGTCAGTGCTGGGACCTCTTTTATTTCTTGTGTTTATTAATGATATATCATCGACCATTAACTCGTCCATAAAGCTGTTTGCGGACGATTGTGTTTTGTATAGCAGGGTTGACAGTGTTAGTGATTCGGCTTTTTTACAGTTGGATCTGGATAGAATATCGGATTGGTGCAGGATTTGGGAGTTAGGCTTGAATGTGGATAAGTGTGTGCAAGTCATTTTTGGGAGGAAACGTAACCCTGTCCCATCATGTTATTTTATTGATCATCATAAATTAAGTAATAACACTGATGTTAAATATTTGGGGATTACCTTGTCAAGCACACTTTTTTTAATGTTCATGTCACTGAAACTGCTAAAAAGGCCAGCCGAACTTTAAATTTTCTTATTCGAAATTTACGCGGTGCTCCACAGAAACTAAGGGAGACAGCCTACTGCTGTTTGGTTAGACCAACACTGGAGTACGCATGTGTTTTGTAGGATCCGCACCAAAGGTACCTTGCAGATAAGTTAGAGAAACTTCAAAACCGTGCAGGCGAGATTTGTAACAGGAAATTATAGTAGAAACAATAGCGTTACAGAGATTAAAAATGTACTTGGTTGGGAAACTTTATTGTTAAGACGCAAAGATTTTCGATTGAGGTTCCTGCTCGCAATTTTTAACGATTTGACAGGTATTGATAAAAGCAAATACATAAAATTACCTAACTATATTTCAAATCGTGTGGATCATTCCAGAAAGATAAGGGAAATTTTCTGTAGAACAGATTATAAGACGTTTTCATTTTTTTCACACACAATCGCTCAGTGGAACCTGTTACCCGAGTCTTTTTTTATTAATGACGACGTGGGACCATTTACCTCAGGAAATGGTCTTGATTTTTAATGTTGTTATTTATTTTTATCGTTCATGTATTCTCTTTCTTGACAGCCGAGGCTGTATATTCAAGTGTTCTGTTTTTTAGTTCTTTATTGAGCGTATTAATCCATGGGCTGTACCTGCTATAATGCCGAAGTTTCGGCGCTGCCGGTTTTCTTTTGTACATAAACAAACACATATTTTCTTCGTGTGGTGTTCGAAGAAACCCTTAATTGGACTTCCCACATCGATAAAATAAGATGCCGTATATCGAGAACGATTGGGTCACTAAATATAACTCAGAGGATTATTACCGAAGTGGTTAAATTTGCAACTCCATTGCTCACTTGTTTATTCGCAGCTACAGTACTGCATAATGGTATGGGGAACAACTACACAAACAAATATAAATAAATTATTTTTAGTGCAAAAAAAGTCTGTCCGGTTTATTGCGAACCTAAACAAATATGATCACACAATGTCTTTATTTCAGGTGTTAAAATTACTAACTAAAGATCAAGTTCTGCCCTTACAAAATGTTAATATTATTTTTCTTGAACTTAGACAAGGCCAATTACCTTTCTTTAGCATGTATTCAAAAATCCCAGAAATTACAGTTTACGAAATAGCCATTACATAAAAGTAAGGTCCGCACTAATTATGGCTTCCAGCAACTCCCATATCTCATTCCAGACACCCTAAATAAACAACCCACCACAACTCAAATTATGGAAAATACTAGGCCATTCAAGACATTTAAAAATAACCTAGTAACCTATATTTTAAACCTTTTCGTGACCTGCAGTTTTGTACTCCAATATTTAATTTTTATAATTTTAAAACGAATTAATATTTTATCAAAATGCTGATGTATATGATACGTTCGAGAATGATTCTCTATCCTCTGTTTTTTGTATATCTTCTTGGCTGAGTGCTGTAAAAACCTGGAGCTGGGTTCCTGTCAGAAGACGAGCATGTCTTCTTTTACCCTAGACTCCAGACTTCTTCGTCTTGAAATAAAAATACAATACAAACACAATACAATACAATACAAACAAAAAGAGTTGTCTGCCGGTGTGGGGGAGAAATTGTGCCGGGGAACCGAAGATTCACCACTTCCTCGTCCCAACGGACGAGAAATGATGTGACTAATGGATATAGGATAAACCCTCGAAATACCTTTCATGTTACGTGCTCTTCGAAGGCATGCCACGCGGTTTGGCAACTTTCGTTTACGCCTGCACTTTCATATTGGCCCTGTGTCCCGCTAGATAATTTAGTGAGAAACCACCTGCCACTTTTTGTATCCTCCAGAAGGTAAAACAATGCATTTGTAGGACACGCTACGGCTTTATTTTTGTTTTCAAACTTTATTTCTTTTTTATGGGATTCACCGGTTTAGTTTATGGTGCGCTGTGCTCACATTGTCTAAAGAAATATAAAAAAAAACTTTTGCCGACCGTTTTACGCGGTATTTGTTGTCCCCACTGTGTCAGAAGTAACTCATTCTTAAGTATTATGGTTGTTGTTTTCCTTTATCTGTACCAATTTATTCTAGTTGCCTTATTTGCCTACACTAGTTTTGTTACAATTTTAGAAAGCAAATAGTGATGAGATCAAAATCAACCATTTACCAAGTGCCTGACTTCGATATCCGAGTATCCGTAAACATTTGAAGGTAGCCTTGGTGAGTTCTCATTGCGATTTCCTATAAAGGCCGCCGTATTTGAGGGCAATGTTTAGAGCGCATATTCAGGACGAGCTCGCTTTAATAGGCTGATAAGACCAGCATTATCGATGGTACGGAATACACGTTGCTAAAGAACTGTGGAAGCTCGCAATCAGCACCTGGTCAGCACGTGCAGGCGGCGAGGTAATAGGCAACACTTTCTATTGCCAATTAGAATGGACCTTTCCGAGAAGCGTTCTGCGCACGCGCGAGCGCCCGATGCCAAGCGGCGGAAGCGGGCACGAAAATTCGAGGAAATTCGAAAGGAGGCTGTGGATCAGCGAGTAGAACACGGAATTGCAGCATATTTATAATAGTGTTACACAAAAAAAAGAAAGTGGACGGAAAAAAAACACGATGTTTTGTTTTTCTTCCTCTTTAAAGTCACGTTAGGCACGCGCCGCCGAAGAAACTGGTAGCGTAGCTCCCATTATCGATTGGTAGCGCCGGTAGGTCACTTCCTCTGATGTTGTACGGTATGTGGAAAAGGTCCATTAAAGTGATAAAAGCACAGATGACTGCCTCTTCGCAGTAATCTCGCTTTCCCGGCTCGTTTCATTGCGAATTGAAGAAAGTTAAGTTACGGCCCTCCCAGAAAAACTCTTCAGCACAAGCTTTCTTATTTTCTACATAATATTGTAACTTTTTACGAAGAGGTCGTTATTAATCCTTGTTTACGATCACAACAGCATATAATGAATTTGATAAAAAATCTGGCACGAAGGTGCTTATTTTTTAAAATATTTTGTAGTTGTACCCATACTTCCAGGAGCCCTTCATTATCGGGACAAATCATTAATAACACGAGGAGAATTAAGACACCATCGAACGTGTTTCAAATATTTATGATGGCAGAACCAGTTTTGGTTTTGGTTTCACGGAGGTCTAATCAACATTTGCGGCAACGGTACTCTCAAGAAGGGTGGTAGAGCTGGGCTGAGTTGGCAAGCATTATCAATGGTTAAAATCAGCGAGCAAAGTGAGCAAACTGTAGAAGAATACAGGAGACAGGAAACACGCTGCGTCTTTCTTGTCTCCTGTATTCTTCTGCAGTTTCCTTACTTTGTTTGCTGACCTGAACCATGCATAACTCTCAGGAACATTTATCAAGATTGTGGTTTACACTTGTAACCTGTATTTTCATTCATTTTGCGAAGCCCAGACCTCACCTTTGCTTTGAATTAAAAAGTATAAAAAAACTGCAACTCTATTAATGAGGCGCCCTTCATGCACGCGTTAACAAGATTTGTACGAGCACCGCCATTTGAGCCTCCGGGCCGCCTACACCAGCGCGCCGGCACTGCAAACTCCAGCCGGCTCGGTAACTTTGCTGATGCATACTGTGCTAGTTAGTGTGACATCACGGATGAGGCGCGCGGGTTTCCATTCTAGACTGTGTTGATTCGGCGCCGCTACCCAGAACTTAATTTGAATACGAAACACTCCGTTTCACTTTTAAGTCCAACCGCGGTAGGCGTTAGGATCCAATGGAGGCAACCGTGAAGAGCAAAACAAGCGTCGTCACTGGGCTCGGTATCTTGTGCGCGCTTTCTGTCACCGACAATCGACCTTTACAAAAATGACTGTGCAAAAGTGACTCTGCATTTTTCTCCCGGGTGATATGCGATGCAAAGATGGATAAAGCGTGAAACGGAGTATATCGTTTCTTTCATTACACCCCCCTTCCCTCCTTTGGAAGATCCGAGTCACCCCATCAAACTACGCGTACGGCGGCGAGTGAGCTACATGTGTCGTCCTTCTCTCGTTTGTGCGCGCATGCGAGGCCCGTCAATGTATGTGATGTGCCTCCGCCATCTTCAATTAAACGATCGTTCACGTTGTGTGCCGTCGAACCAAATCATTTCGTCTGCTCGCGGTCGCCACAGCAGCTAGTCTGCCCGCAGATCGCAAAAATTTACTAGCGTGCGCAGTTTACAGCATTTGCGATCGGCTTACCGTTGTGATCCGTCCTCGAAATGATTTGGTTCAACCTCTCAAATGAAGCAGACTAACAAGATGGAAAATCGCCTCCCGCTTTCCTAAGCCTAACGCTCGGCTGGGTCCAACGCTACTATACTTCGCTCTCACCTTCCGTCCAGACGCAGCGGATGCTACGAGGAACGGGACCAATCAAGCAGCGTCAAAAGTGCAAGTCACTAAGCTTGTTCTGTTTATGATTGGTTCAGCGATGATAGAACATGCACAGAAACATTACGAACACCATGATGGTGCCCTTTTGACGCTCTGTGATTCGTCATATAATCTCGTAGCATCGGCTGCGTCTGGACGGAAGGTGAAACGAAGTATAGAACCACTCAGTTGGGAAACTGCCATAGAGACTGCTCTGAAAAAGTGGCACCGATCCGTCCACGAGACCCGAGCTAATGGCGATCCCAACGCCGCCATTTCTCCCGCAGCGGCCAGTCCAGGAACTGCACGTGACTTCCATTTTCGTTGTAATCGGCCATTTTTGGGCCTAGAACAGATACTGTGGAAGAGGCTTCGAGGTACCGCCCCCGACTCCCGGGCAGAACGCGCCGCGGATTACTACCGTGGTTAATATGCACCTAACTCAGGACGCGCTACCTGAAATCATCGCTAAGGCACGGTTGTATAAAAACAATATTAATTATACTGCGAAAAACCTTGCGAACTAAAGATTTTAGAAAACAACACGCGCCCTCCCTTTTGTACTAAACTCCAATAAAAGTTACTACAAAAAGAGTTTTTTCCGTTAGTTTTTAAGCAAAAACATGCTTTCTAAAAGCTCAAGGCGACCACAGTTAAGACAAATGGTACAGAGTGGCGCTGTTATCGTATTTAGCTCGGTCTCGGTGGACGCCAGCGGCCCAGGTTTCAACGGTGAGTTTCCCAACTGATAGTTCTAGTAACGTTGGCTGGGTCGGTGAAATAGGTGAAATCGGTCGGCAAACCGTCCGCCATCTTTTCTTTAGCCGAGTCGTGAACGGTGCTGGCTGCGTTGCCGTGACGACTCCAGCGGCCGCAGTGGGAGAAACGAACGAGAAGAGCCTCCCAACGCCCCGAACGACTCGCGCGCGCATGCGCAGTAGCGTCGCCGATGTGTTCGAGGACGAACCGTTCGTATGGAAACGACCTGCTAAAACTCCCTATTAGGGAGTTTTCGGTATCTTTTCGGACATCGGACGCGGTACGATGGGCCCTCCGGTACGAATTGCGCATGTGCGAGTATTCTGCGGTCGCACATGCCGCAGTTCGTACGGGACGTTTATCGTAACGTATCGGACGTGCAAAAACGGTTCTCTAAAACTCCCTATTTCTGCCACTTTGTTAAACCCTCCTCTTGCCGGAGACTTGCGTCGAGGCTTCCTGAGCAATAAACTTGTACAAAAAAGGGCGCCATTAAAAAAGGGGGAAGGAGAAATAGTAATGGCTACGAGTAAATGTAGTACTTCCGAAAGTCACCAGATCCTCTCGTGATTACTTCCTAATAAAATTAATGGAACCATTACAAAATTAGTCCAAAAAGTATAGTTGGTTAGAAGTAATTTGATTACTTGGAATGAGCAACGTACAAGTCTATGGCAGTCTTCACAATGCATCGAAACAAAAACTGATTGAAAATCAGATAGCTTTGCAGAATCAGCGACGTGCTGCATATGGCCATGATCAAGCGCTCAAGAGACGCCGTTTGAATAGGGATAGATGCAATCCGTTGTAGAAGACAAGCGATAATTTCGACCTAGTCCTCAACGAGGCACCGCAGAAGTACATCCCCGTCTTTTACCGGTCGCAAAAATATGACCCACTGCTCAAAAGCCGGTGAATGCGAAGGCCTTCTCTGCTTACGTCGTGCCGAACAGCAAAGGCCTACGTTTTCCTTACGTCGCGGTAGACGGCAAAGGTATTCTTGTCTACGTGGTGTTGGTGTGGGCCCCCATCCAGGGACAAGTCGCTTCTCGCAGAAAAAAAAGGACTAAAATAGAAAACAAAAAGAATAAACAAATTGTGGATGAATTTATATTAAGTAATTGAAAAAGGGGGAAGGAGATACTACATGTTTGAGGACTCTGTGTGAGGCAACCATTGTTGAATGGCTGCCTACAGAGGCGACACCCCCCAGATCGAAGGCCGTAGTGCCGAATATTATGCGTCATCCACTGAGGGCCTCCAGCGCGGCCGCGCATATTCACCGCTTGCAAGTGGGATCCCGGCTTAACCTCGAACCGCGCGCCGAGGTGTGGTGCACCTCGACGGTTCGCACGGCTCGTGCGCTGGCTTTGTCGGTCCTTTCCTTCCCCAGTCTCAGCTGAGACGCTGTTTCTAGCAAGTCGGGCCCTGGTTTGGACCGCACGTTCGTTTATTCTACCGTTGAATATGAACGTGACGAAATCCTAACATGCGCCAAGTTTTCAGTCACCAAGAGTTATACCTTCTTACTCGAGCGACGCTAAAAACGACTTAAATTAGTCGTGCCACATATTTAGAGCTCACGACCACCGCTAGGGGCTGTTTCGAGGCCTGTGGTTGGACCCGAGATACTCGCCTATTCAAACCAAAGTATGGCCAAACTCTCCTGATAAACGGCTCTGAGTAAGATCCGACTGCAGCACCGCTAGTTATCGTGACCGCCACCTTGGCCACTTGCCTCCGCAGGCGAGAATAGGGAGCTGCGAAACTGAGCTTGCTCCAGTAACGTTGGTTAGCTGCTTGTCATACAATGTTGCCAAGTGTCTCTTGCTAGAAACATCCACCACTAAGTGCAGAAAAAAAATTTAAAAATATGTTTTCTATTAAACATACAGGTGTTGCCTTCGACCACGAAAGAGCGCCAACAATTAAATAAAATTACGCAAACCAGTAACAAATCGAAAAATTGCAAAAAAGATCTCTAAAGTCTCAAAGTGCTCATCAGATTGCGCCGGAAGCCGCATGGCCATTGCATCAACGATAGCTGCGTCCGGAACAGAGGCTGCGATCGTTACAAAGTCAGCCCAACCTTTAAAGGTACTCCGGCGATTTTTTGAGCTACCTTAACTAACTATATTTTCTGACTCCCCGGCCTTTACCCTTTTCGGTATGCTATTTAGTATCGCGAAATTCATAATAGTTATTGCGAAATCGGCAAATGAAAATGATGCAAAAACCAACATTCAAATATACCCGCACTTTTCAGTGCCGTGACGTCAGTGGCGGGCAGGCTTGCCAGTCGAGCAAGCAGTCTAAAAATAGAATATGCCAATCATTTGTTCCGTGCAGGTGCGGGGTACTGGAGCGAGCTTCCAAAGCATTCATTTGACACCATGAAACGGCTTCCAATCAGTTGGGAACAAATTCTACAGTCCAAAGAGTGAACCCATGCCTTCCACTGACGTCACTTTTTCGTTGTTGCCAGTAGAGATTTTCAGTTTGAAAAACACGGTGAGGACCAAAATTGTAAATTCAATAACTTCGCGAAAAAATAATATTTTGACCTAATATTTGGGATTCTATTTTAGCGATGTTGTTTGGCGAGTTTAGCAAAATTTCAAGCAAATCGGGGACCATGAAGAAATCGCTGGAGTACCTCTTTAAGCATGCCCCGTGCTACAATATTTGATGCTACGATTCTGTTTGGATATCTCCTCCTGCGTTCCGAAACAGTAAATGCGTCGCTAACGCTGGCCGTCGGTGATACACCAGACGCCGCCATCTTGCCATCGCGCACCCCTATGACGTGTCCCTGGCCCCCTGGCGCACCCCAGCATGGCGGAAACTAGCGGAACGTTACGCGGCGCCTGCATCGCTCAAAATGGCAGCGCACAGGAGCCTTCTTGCAAAAGTGTATTGGACGTAAGTCCTACCAACGACCAATTTCTGTCTTTATTCCTCATTATTTATTCTTTCTTTCTTACGTGACTTCCAGCCCAATGCCATCCTCAGGCAGGAAGTTGCATTCAATCAATCAATACACGAGTCCTCTAGATGAACGCTGGCCCAGCATTCGTGTTCAACTTCTGCACCGTGCTGGCCATACGTATATTCCCATGAAGGCATATGGATGGATGAATGGATACTAACGGCAATACTCTTTATAACGGGCGGTAGCTTGCGCCGCCTATAGACTAGAAACCAAAATTATGATATTTCCTCCCCGCCAATTTCCTTCGCCTCTGTCTTTCTGTAACTATAACCAAGCGGTGCGGCATAGTGCCAAGTTGACCTTTGTTGTACTGTCGAAGCAGGACATGGTTGCCAACGTCGCTGTTTCTCTCTAAACTGCGAATAACATATTGTTGTCGTTGTTTTTTCTAACAGGTCTACCCACCGTAGAACAGATCAGTGTGAGCTGCTCTCTTAACCTGAAACAACTACTCGAGAGTCCTTATAAGTACATACCTCGGCGGCTCGGCCATAGACATCACGTAAAACTAAATTCCTCATTCATCCGTTTGGTACACCTTGGTCGTCTCTTGCGCCTAAATGAAAGCGATTTTATTGCCAGAAGATAAAAAATAGTCGCATACAGTTTTAACAAACTGATCGACCGTTCCAGTGTCACTAGAAAGACAGCTCTGTTCGCCATCGTCCGCCTTGTTTTGCTCTCAAGAGCTGTCGGAGCGAGTTCAGTGGATCGTCAGTTGGCGTGTTTACGCTAGACGGACGAACGACAAATAGACTTGTTCGTTGTGAATGCGACAGTCCGGATAAATGTGAGTTGAACCTTCAATGTTCTCTTAAGGCATCGGTAGAACCTGATTTCCACCTGCGCGTATAACAAGAAAAAAATAATAAAAAGAAAACTTTCAGCCTTTCCACTTAAGTGAAGGAAGACCAGCGGAGCTGTACAATGGAAATCAATGGCCGGCCGTAAGTTTGCAAGCCAGAGTGGAGAGCTGGCGCCATCTATGAGCGACGGCGGCAATTATATACATGACTTGCCACCGTCGATCATAGATGGCGATAGGTGTCCAGAGTTTGGTGTCTTCATTTCTTTGCGGGGGACATGATCCAGAGGAAACCAGCTCACACTGTAAAATACTGGGCAACTTTCACGTCAGTATGTGGACACCATTATGTGAAGAATGAATGTGTGAGTAGTGCGTACGCATATTGCGCTGCTTTTAAACAAACAAACAAAAAGAACTTGTTCTCTTTGGCCAAAAAAGGCGTGTGTGTGTTTGAGTGTAGAAGTTTTCTCGAAATCCTCCCACAGAGACTTAAAACTGACCGCCTGTGTGAAGAAACGGCCGAGAAATCTCTGTGCGCCACTGCAGCTTCTCAGCGTAGTTTGCGCCTATCTCAAACACCCGCCTCTGGATGTCGTCAATACGTTCAGACGAAAAAAACACAAAAAACATTCGCATGAGAGCCCGAAGTAATCTACAGTGCAACAAAAAACATCTCGTCCCCGACGCGCGTGTGCGCACCGCTTTTGTTAACACACGCGTAATTGAGCGTAAAATATCTTGCACTCATTTATGGCACGCTCCGGTTAAGCTCACCTTTTTTATGTTATTTTTTTTCATTGTTTCCATTGATTAAAAACTAAAACTCAATGTGTCGGAACTGCTACAAATCCAATTACCGAAGAGGACTGGGTAATGAGCGAACATAAAAAAAGACAATGTTATACCCTCGCTCATGTTGTATCGATTATTGCCTTTTTCCTTTTTTTAGCGTAGGAATAATGTACAAATTCAAAAAGCAGCGCCATCTACGGATCTGCCTTCTCCTTTCCCCTTTCACTCTTCGCGCGCGCGCTTTAAGGCTTGCTGTCCTTTAATTAGATTCGAGTCCCCCTTCGAAGAATGAGGCTAATTAACGGCACATTTTGCGCCCAGGAAATAATTTGTTCCGTGTCCTATCCCATTCGCTTCGTGGGGATAAAAAAAGAAATAACATAAAAAGGGCGTACATCTACACCAGGAAAACACAGAAAAATATGAATGGGAATGTTTGGGACGAACACAAACAGAAACGCACCGTCTACCGGTGCCTGCCAGAGGGTTTCGCTACGTTATCCAATGGCCACGAAGGCGCCATATAACATTAAGCACCTTTCTTGTTTCTTTATTCACAGCACCGATTTTAAGGGAATCGGTTACTGCGCCTCTTTCCTGCATTTGCGGACAAAACAAAAATCAGTGATTTGAGTTTCAGCCGCGGCGCCATTATCGTCCGATCCCGTTCTGGTTTTGGGCAGCACCTTAAACTGCCTGTTCTCAGGTCGTTTATTGGTCATTAACGTCGATGCATGTTCGTGATTAAAGCGTCATCGACGTTATGGCTGGTGAAAGTAACGGTCAGAATTAGAAACGCTTTATTGTTTATCACTAAAGTAGTGCAGCCTGCCCAAAGAACTTGGAAAGTAGCTTGTTAGGGAGTACAGTAAGCGCGGTTTGCTGAGAGATTCAAATTTTTTTTCTTTCAATAGCTTCTTCGGTGAAATGGTGTGTTCAGACACTTAGTTCTGAAGTAGCTTGTTTTCTTAAATGACACATGCAAAGGGGGAAAATATTTTTTTTTAACAGCCCGTATGAGGAAAGAAAGTCATAAAACGAATTTGCAAAGAACAAGAAAAATCTTAGGGCTATGTTTACGGCGTGAAACGAGTTTGTAGTTGGGTACCGCGGAAAAATGACCGCTATTTTATCACGTGGTGCTTGCGCTTTTTCGGAAGCTTCCCGTGGTCTCTAAAAGTTGCTTATTCATCTTCGTTTGGAGTCCAACAAAAAAAAAGTGAAAGCCGTTTACAACTCCCTGTAACGCCGAATTGGAGCGCAGCTCTTGAGGAGGAGGAGGAAGGGTACTCAGGGGAGGGTATACCCCCTCCTCCTCCTCCCTCCCCCTCATTCTTCAATCTCCTCCGGGGGGGGGGTCACGTGACCCGTAGGGGGGGTCTCGTGCGGTGCATAATGGGACATTTCCCACAATGCACCGCGCGGTTACGCCGACGCCGACGGCGACGCCGCTCAAGCCCGAAACGGGCGCCTAAGAGCTGCGCTCTAAAACGAAGATTAATAAGTAACTTTTAGAGCCCAAAGGAAGTTCCTGAAAGAGAGCAAGCACCACGTGATAGGCCTGTGCACCGTTAGAAATTTACGGCTTCGGCGTGCCGGAGTGTTCTCTTCTGAAGTCCCTTGATACTTCTTCTTACAAATAACGACAATCAATACAAATGACGAAGCACATTCCGCTGAAACAAAATGGCATCATTCAGTTCGGTCCTTTGCTGTGCGCCGCCATTCGCTTCCTAAAACCTGCACTGGAACGCAGTCGGCGCTTCGAAGTATGTCGCTACTTGTAAAAAGCTTATCCAGGAACTTTATTGGGGCGAAAGCCCTATATATCTCGTCGTTCTGTCTACCGTCAAAGTCCTTGAGCGAAAACACGTCGGCGACACGACAGGTACCCAAACGAAAGGTACCAATGAAACGGCGCCAAAAGTATGTCGTCAGAGAGCGCGCTGTCTTCGGAGATTCGCTATCACGTGTACACCGGCGACGCCGTGACGCGCGGAAGTGACGTAGGGACGCCACCACCGGTTGCTATGACACTGCCGCGCGGCGCCCGCTTCGTCGCTCATGGGTCTCCTGCTTTAGGCGCTCGTTACCGTATTTCGCGGCGTCGGCGTCGCCGTCGGCGTAACCACGCACGTTGCATTATGGGACATCCCGGACCTATACACCAATTCAATTCCCCGCTAAATTTAGCGAAAAAACTGAATCGGTGTGTAGGATAATGCGACACTGCGCATTCAGTTTCCCGCTAAATTTAGTGGCAAAACTGACGTCACATTACCTCAACAACTATTCAGTTTCCCC